>JAIUZE010019723.1:0-11586 GCA_022085475.1 Heliosperma pusillum
AATTAAATGTAATTCGTAATTGAATATAAACCGTTATATTTAATCAATGTATATAATATAAGCTTAAACGAATTAAAATGTTAATTCGTAATTAAACATAATATGTTATATTTAATTATCAAATTATAAATATACGGATATTTATAGTTGACGCATATATTATATTACATGCTAACATAACCGAAAAAAGGAAAGAAAAAAATAGTATTTTCTTCTCTTAATTTTTCGGTTAATAGGAGATAAAAATAAGGGAAAAAGATCTCCTATTATTCTCTTATGGTAACTAGGTCAAAACCCTAACAACAAGAGTAGTAAAAAGAGGAGAGACTCCTCCTTCTACTACCCTAGTGGAACGGCCGGACAGAGGAGAAGAGAACAAGGAAAATTCTGATTTTTCTCTCTAATTCTCTCTATCATTCATCATCACAAAAGAAAATTAGCTGTAACTTTTCTCTAAAATTCTAGCATGATAAGTGAATAGTTGTATGGTTTTAACCCCCAATTTAGCTCGGTTTTGTATGTCATTTGTGCTTTGTTAAGCCACTTTATGAGCTAATATCGTCTTCTAGGCGAATTCCTATGTTCTAACATGTTTTGTAGGGAAAGTGACGTTTCTACGCCCTTTTTCTATATTTCCGAGCATTTGCCTAGAACCCAAAGATTTGAAGCAAGCTTGACCAAGAGAAAGTCATTTAAAGAAGGTTCACTAATTCGAAAGAGAGAAGGAGTAAAGACAGTTTCGTAGTTGTCGGAAGATCAATCAATTGGGCGGAAGAATTCATCGCCTTGCATCAAACCCTATCAACAAAACCGATTGGAGAGGTCAAGGGGGATGATGGAAGTCAAGTCAAAGCGAATGAAGATGAAACTTTAGTCAAATACTTCTAGATGCCCACTTACCCGATCGGGTAAGTGTATACCCGATCGGGTATCCTTGCTGATCCGAGCATGACGGCTTCAACTTCCCATTTTTGTCCTATGTGTTTAATGTTCGACCCCTTCTCCACGAAACCCTAATACTATAAATAGATGCTCCAGCCCCTCTTCTCAAATCATCCATCTTACAATCCTCTTCTGCAATGAAACTATTCAGAAAGACAAGCTAGACAATGACAAATTTAACTAAGGTTAGATACTTTGCAATATCTCTGTTTTTGTTGGGACTGAATGCTAAAAGAAAGAGATAGAACCTTAACCAAAGCACAAAGCCAATGGTTGAGGGTTGAACCTTGAACCCAGCACTCAGCTAAGGATCTAAGCTCACTTCCAAGCACAAAGCAAAGGAAGTTGTCTCAAGCACACAGCCAAGAGATGTTAACAGAAACAAGGTTTCAGTTTTTGTGTTTACTTCAAATCCACCTTTCATTCATTAGAAACAAGCCTTATATAGGCATTAGGGTTACATCTTGAACGTCCAAACACATCTAAGGTTAATAATGATCCTCAAAAGAAAACAAAATAACAACTACAAACTGATACAAACTTAAATAAAGTGAACAATAGAAAACAACTCTGAAAAGGACAGGTTCCTTGTTGCCTTGCTGCTGCTTTGTTATATGGTACATAGTGGACTTTTTGCTTGGTGTTTTGGTCCTAAACTGGAGTAGTACTAGTCCCCAAAGTCTGAGCAAAAAGCCCTTGAGTCTGCTTGGCCAAAAGAGGAAACTTTGAGAGTGACATCTGAACTGCTTCTGGATAGGTGAGAACTGGACTGTTGAACTTGGCTTATGTTTTGAGGGGTGTTCCTGGCGTTTTCTGATGAAGGTTTCCTGGACAAAAAGTTAGTAGACCCTCCCTAGAGTCATGCCCCATAGTTAGTTAGGAGTCCCTAAGCTTGGAAGTTGCCCTGAGACCCTCCCCAAGGCACTACTGCTGGCTGGTTTTCCTGAGGTTTTGTTGGTTTGTTTTGTGAGTCTGTTTTGTGTCTTGGTTGGCTCTGGCTCGTGTCATGGCTACCACTAGCTCGTGTCATGGCTTGCTTGCTTGGGCCTGGACTATACAAAGCATTAAGATAGCTTTTGACATAGGGTGAGGTTGGTATTGAATCATGGCTGGACTGATCATAGGTTGTTTGGTCTTGTCTTTGAGCATGACATTGAACTCTTGTTGCAACCCCTCCTTCTTGAAAAAGATTTGCCCTCAAATCCTCTTCATCCTCAGGGTCCTCTTGATAATGACTTAGATCTCCCACATTGAATGTCCCATGTACCCCATAATCCCCTGATAAATCTATCTTATAAGTATTAGGTCCTACCCTTTCAAGCACCTCAAAAGGAGCATCAGCTCTTGGCATGAGTTTGTTTTTCCTCTTCTCTGGGAACCTTTCCTTCCTTAAGTGTAACCATACCATGTCTCCTGCCTTGAACTCCCTAGCTTTCTTTGGACCTTTGGCTCTTGACTTATACATCTCATTTGTTTTCTCAATCTGTTTCTTGACTTGACTGTGAATCTGCATCATTTGTTGTACTCTTTCTTTGGCATCATAGTTGACTTCTTTCCTTATCACTGGTGCTAGGTCTGTTGGCATTTGAGGATTAGCACCATAAACAACTTCAAAAGGGGTCTTACCTGTGCTGTGTGAGGGAGCTCTATTGAATGCAAACTCAGCTTGTGACAGTTTGATATCCCAATCCATTAATGACTTAGCAATGATACATCTCAAGATCCTTCCTAGAGTTTTGTTAGTAACCTCTGTCTGTCCATCTGTTTGGGGATGGTATGCTGTGCTGAAAAGTAATTTTGACCCTTGGAGTCTCCAGAGTGACCTCCAGAAGTGGCTCATAAACTTAGTGTCCCTATCAGACACAATGCTTCTTGGTACCCCATGCAACTTTACTATTTCCTTGAAGTAGAGATCAGCTACCCCCATGGCATCTTCTGTCTTCTTGCAAGCAACAAAATGGGCCATTTTGTTGAACCTATCCACTACCACCATGACTGAGTCTTTGCCCCTTTGTGTTCTAGGCAGTGCCACTATGAAGTCCATGCTTATATCCTCCCATGGTTTGTTTGGTACAGGTAGAGGGGTGTAGGGACCTGCTTGGAACTGAGACTTGGCTAGTTGGCAGGGTTTGCACCTCTTGAGAGTATCCTGCACATCACCCAGCATTTTGGGCCAATAGAACTGCTCATGCAATATCTCATAGGTCTTTTGTACTCCAAAGTGCCCTGCAAGCCCATTGCAATGGACCTCCTTGACTAGTAACCCTCTGTAAGGACCTCTAGGTATGCATAATTTGTTTCCTTGGAAGAGGAACCCATTCTGTGTCAAGTATTTACTTCCCTTCTTGAGTTTTCCTTCTGAATACACCTCCCATTCCTCCTTGAAGTCTGGATCTTCCATGTAGAGTTCCTTCATGAACTCAAAGCCTAGGACCCTTTGCTCCATGAATGATAACATCACAGATCTTCTAGAAAGAGCATCAGCCACTACATTGTTCTTTCCTTCTATGTACTTGCTTGAAAAGGAGAAGGATTGCAGGAATTCCACCCACTTGGCATGCCTGGGGTTGAGTTTGTGTTGGCCATTGATGAATTTCAAGGCCTCATGGTCTGAATGTAGCACAAAAGGCTTAGGTTTTAGGTAATGCCCCCAATGATTCAGAGCTCTCACTATGGCATAAAACTCTTTGTCATAGATAGAGTAATTCAACCTTGCTCCACTTAGCTTCTCACTGAAATAGGCTATGGGCCTCTTCTCTTGAACCAGTACTGCCCCAACTCCTAACCTACTTGCATCACACTCCACCTCAAACAGCTTGTTAAAGTCAGGTAAGCCTAGTATAGGGGATCTGCACAACAGATCTTTGATGGTATTGAAGGACTTCTCTGCCTTTTCTCCCCAAGTGAACTCCCCTTTCTTCATACATTCTGTGATGGGAGCCATGATAGAGCTGAACCCCTGAATGAACCTTCTATAGAAGGATGCCAACCCATGGAAACTCCTAACCTCAGTTACTGTCTTGGGGGTGGGCCAATCTCTGATTGCCTTAACCTTTTCAGGGTCAACAGCTACCCCATCCTTTGAGATGATGAACCCAAGGAAATGAACCTCAGGTTGAATGAATGTGCACTTCTCTAGCTTACCATATAACTTATTCTCTCTGAGAACCTCACAAAGTAAATTCAGCTGTTGTAGTTGTTCCTTCTTGCTTGAACTGTAGACTAGAATGTCATCAAAGTATACCACAATAACTTTTCCCAAGTAAGGCCTTAATACTTCTGTCATGAGCCTCATGAAGGTGCTAGGGGCATTGGAGAGCCCAAATGGCATCACTAGCCATTCATACAGCCCATGCTTGGTCTTGAATGCAATCTTCCACTCATCTCCAGCTCTAATCCTTACTTGATGATACCCTTGTCTTAGATCAATCTTGGTGAACACTTGAGCCCCACTGAGTTCATCCAGAATGTCATTGAGTCTAGGTATATGGAACCTATACTTAATGGTGATGTTGTTAATTGCTCTGCTGTCTATACACATTTTCCAAGTTCCATCCTTCTTAGGTACTAGCAATGCTGGTACAGCACAGGGGCTAAGAGACTCCCTGACATATCCCTTGCTCAGCAATTCTCCCACCTGAGATTGCAGTTCTTGAGTTGCCCTGGGGTCACTTCTATAAGCTGGCTTGTTTGGAAGGACAACCCCAGGCACCAGATCAATGTGGTGCTCAATTCCCCTTAGTGGGGGTAATCCACTAGGTAATTCAGCAGGGAAGACATCCTCATAGGCTTTCAGCAAGGCTTGTACTTCCTTAGGCACCTGGTTAGACCCTTCCCCTACCTCCTTGGTGAGGAGGACATAGACTAGCCTAAGATCATTTAACTCTTGCTCCATTTCTGATTCACTCAACAGCAGAACTTCCTTAGCAGTTTCAATTAAGAGTGGAGGGTTCCCTTTCAAGATAGGGGGTAAAGGAGCTAAGATGATTTTCTTCTTCCCAAACCTGAAAGAGTAAGTATTGTCCCTTCCTTGATGGACAGCATCCCTATCAAACTCCCAAGGCCTCCCCAATAGGAGGTGACAAGCATCCATAGGCAATATATCACACAAGGCCTTGTCAGCATATCCTTTACCAATAGAAAATGGGACAACACACTGTTGATCTACCTTAACTTCAGGCCCCTTGTTCAGCCACCTAAGTTTGTAAGGTTGAGGGTGGTCTTTGGTGGGTAATGTTAGTTTATCCACTAGTGTTTTAGAAGCTACATTGGTGCAACTACCTTCATCCACAATCAGATTACACACCCTTCCTTTTATGGTGCACCTAGTTCTAAAGATCTGATGTCTTTGATCTTCTTCTAAGGGTTGGGGTTGTGTGTGCATCACCCTCCATGTCACCAGACTTAACCCAGCATCAGGCTCTATCAACTCCTCACTACCCTCTATCTCAGGCTCTTCCATCTCATCATCACAGACCAACACCTCATCATCTCCCCAATGAACTACTTCTAGGGTGCTCAGAGCTCTTTTAGATGGACATTCTCTAGCAAAATGTCCATATCCTTGACATTGAAAACACTTTTTGAGAGGGGTAGTCTTCCTTTGGCCTGCCTCAACAGCCTTGCCTTTATCAGGGTTGAAAGGAGCCTTAGTAGGAGCCACAGGTTCTCCCATCTTGATTCCTACAAAAGGTTTGTAGGTAGGGGTTCTAGCAGGTGTCTTAGAGGCACTGGCCTTCCCTTTTCCCAACTTTTCTACTCTTAAGGACAAGTTAACAGCTTCCTCAAAGGAGTATATATTTTGTAACCTGACTTTACTAGCTATCCTCTCATCCAAGCCTTCTAAGAACCTTGCTATCTTTTGCTCAGACTTCTCAACAACCTCACATTGCAGTGTGAGTTGTTCAAAGTCCCTTAGATAAGACTCTACAGGTCTTTGGTCTTGCTTTAGGTGAGTAAGCTTAATGAACATGTCCTGAGTGTAGTCCCTAGAGACAAACTTAGCTCTCATTTTCTTTTTCAGTTTGAGCCATGACTTTACAGGTTCTTTCCCTTCACTAACCCTCAAGGTTTTCATGTTTTCATACCACAGTGAGGCATAGCCTTTTAGTTTCATGATAGCAACCTTAAAAGTCTTTCTATCAGTGTATCCTTTAAACTCAAAGACTCTTTCTACAGACCTTAGCCAATCTAGGAAATCATCAGGGTTCATGCTACCTAGAAAGTCAGGGATCTCTACCTTTATGTCTTTGTCCTGGGGTCTGAGAAGGCTTTGATTTGAGCCATCTGAGTCTGACATTTTAAACTGATCTACAGGTTGCCTCCTCCTTCCTCCACCTTGTGGGAAAGGTGCTCCTCTTCCTCGACCTCTGCCTCCCCTTGTATCATTGTTCTGCTAGCCCTCAAGGAGTTCATTGACAGATCTAGAGACCTCCATTACAGTTCTGACAAGACCTTGAACTGTGTTTTCAAGACCTGTGATTCTCTCTTCACTCATGGTTGGATTTTGTATTTTTAATGTAGTTAGGTAAATGAACTCACAAACCAAAGCTCTGATACCAATTTGCAATGAAACTATTCAGAAAGACAAGCTAGACAATGACAAATTGAACTAAGGTTAGATACTTTGCAATTGCTCTGTTTTTGTTGGGACTGAATGCTAAAAGAAAGAGATAGAACCTTAACCAAAGCACAAAGCCAATGGTTGAGGTTTGAACTTGGAACCCAGCACTCAGCTAAGGATCTAAGCTCACTTCCAAGCACAAAGCAAAGGAAGTTGTCTCAAGCACACATCAAAGAGATGTTAACAGAAACAAGGTTTCAGTTTTTGTGTTTACTTCAAATCCACCTTTCATTCATTAGAAACAAGCCTTATATAGGCATTAGGGTTACATCTTGAACGTCCAAACACATCTAAGGTTAATAATGATCCTCAAAATAAAACAAAATAACAACTACAAACTGATACAAACTGAAATAAAGTGAACAATAGAAAACAGCTCTGAAAAGGACAGGTTCCTTGTTGCCTTGCTGCTGCTTTGTTATATGGTACATAGTGGACTTTTTGCTTGGTGTTTTGGTCCTAAACTGGAGTAGTATTAGTCCCCAAAGTCTGAGCAAAAAGCCCTTGAGTCTGCTTGGCCAAAAGAGGAAACTTTGAGAGTGACATTTGAACTGCTTCTGGATAGGTGAGAACTGGACTGTTGAACTTGGCTTATGTTTTGAGGGGTGTTCCTGGCGTTTTCTGAGGAAGGTTTCCTGGACAAAAAGTTAGTAGACCCTCCCTAGAGTCATGCCCCATAGTTGGTTAGGAGTCCCTAAGCTTAGAAGTTGCCCTGAGACCCTCCCCAAGGCACTGCTGCTGGCTGGTTTTCCTAAGGTTTTGTTGGTTTGTTTTGTGAGTCTGTTTTGTGTCTTGGTTGGCTCTGGCTCGTGTCATGGCTACCACTGGCTCGTGTCATGGCTTGCTTGCTTGGGCCTGGACTATACAAAGCATTAAGATAGCTTTTGACATAGGGTGAGGTTGGTATTGAATCATGGTTGGACTGATCATAGGTTGTTTGGTCTTGTCTTTGAGCATGACATTGAACTCCTGTTGCATCTTCTCTTCTCTTCTTACATTTCTCCTTAGATTAGGAGGAGGGGGAACTAGCCTCCCTTCTTTCATTTTCTTCTTCTTTAGTCTTTTGTTCTTAGTTTGTTTATGTCCATTTCATATCAAAACATTAGCTTAGATCAATAAGAATTTTATCCTTGTAATCTCCTTTGTGTGGTTCAAGCGTTGTAATTGGTGGATCGTTTATTATGTGCAAGGATTTTCTATTATTGTTATCATTATCGTCATTGATCGTCATATAGGTATTTCTGTTTTATCCCTTGTTTAAATGTCTTTATGTTTTCCATTTGATTGTTATTTTCTATCCATATTGTCTTAGATTCATTTTAGTGTTGTTATAATCGTTGTTTCATTTCCTAGATTTTCAATAAGCGTCGTTATTATCGCCATATAAAAAGTCAAAATAAAATAAACATGTCTATCCTAGTTTTCATTGTTAATATCATCTTAGATTTAGATATTATCATGAGTGAGTAGTCACCTTTCTAGGGTGTAGGGTAGCCATGTTAGATTGATTAAAAGATGTTAATTGGATAAAAGAAATTGTGCCTTTAAAACGTTGTGTCTGTGCATGTTTGGATTGTAACGATAGTTAATGACTTCTGGCCGGAAATCATCGACTAAAATGGAATTCTTTTCCAAGGTAGACATACGAGAATTGAATAGACAAAGCATGACATGGTAGATTAAGATCTAGTAAATCGCATAAAAGTCTGCTAGACCATCTGATCTATGATTGTAATGAACACATCATTTTTACGAACTCACAATGAATTATTTGCATATTCCATATCCAATTGCATCAATATATAAATCTACATGTGTGAACCTACTTCCCTAGATGCTTTTTATCACTTGTTTTATTGTTTTCATTTGTGTTTATTTTGTTTTCATTTATGCTTTATATCAGTTTAGATATCAAAATCCCAAAACCCAGATATTCGTTAGATAAAACCCAATTGCGAGACACTTCACATCTTATAGGAAACACCATCTCCCTGAGTATCGACCCCTACTTCCCTAATTACATTAATTTGTTATTAGCCTAGTCTGGGTAATTTATCTTTGTATTGGGCTTGCGACAGGCCCGATCATAGCACAAGCAAGGCATATCTGATTTCGATATTTTTCATAGGCCAAATTTGCTAGGACCAAAGGTTAATTCTAAAATCCTATAATTTTATATTATGCAATTCATTTATGACTCGTAATTCATATACTATAGTTTCGTTATAATCCGTATATTAATAACGAAATATACCGATATTTCTCACACTTCTCCCTTGACTCAGACTGGGATGTCTCATTTTGTGCCGGGATGGGTTGTCGCTGATGCTGCTCAGCGCAAATGTGCTAAGTATGGGGATTTTTGCGCGGCTGGTGGCTATGGTTTCCTATCCTTCTCTTTCTCTTCACTTGGGGAGTTGGGCTCGGATGATGTTGACTTGCTCAAGCAGATCCAGAAATTCTCGGTATCTCAGGATCTTGGGGCTCGGGTGGCCGTTTATATTTTTACTAGACTTATGCCCTGTTCTTTCCAGCTTAATTTTATCTCATTTCAGTTCAGTTCAGCTCTAGTCAATTAAGTTCACCTCAGTTCAGTTCAATTCAGCTCCATTCAGGTCAGCTCAGTTCAGTTCAGCTCTACTAAAAATCAGCTCATTTCAAATCTACTCATCTTAAACTTATAGGTTTTTATTAATATTAATATTAATATTATTAATTAAAATTATTTTATTATTATTATTAACTAATTAATACTCTCTCCATCTCATAATTATCCCTCGTTTGGCAATTAGGATCAATTTTAATAAATTTGACCATAAATAAGTGTTAAATATATATACTAAGACGTTATAACAAAAAAACATTTACATTCATCATAAAAAAATATTTTGGAAAAATATTTTTAAATTGAAAAAAAATGAATTTAAATGACGAGAAATTGAGTCGAAGTGTTGTCTCGGAAATTATGCAATTCGAACTACGAAAATTATTATGAAATGGAGGAAATACTCTATTAATAGCAACTATTATCAATAATATTAGTATTAATATTATTATTTATTATTATTATTATATTATAATAGTAGTAATAAGAATAATATAAGAGTATTAACAATAATAATATAATAAGTATTATAATTATAATTATTTTATTTTAATTCATAAAAAACGCAAATTTTATTTAGCTCAAAACACAATTTACAAGAAATTAATGCTCAACCAAGAAACTATCTAGACCCCTACTCCTACTACTAGTAATAATGTTATTACTATTATTACTATTATTATTACTATTATTACTATCACTAATTATTATTGTTATTATAATGAATGTTGTGACTATCAAAATCAATCATATTAATATTAATTCTACTATTACTATTTACTAATATTATTATTAAGACTAATGATAAAAACTAATAATATTTATCATTATCAGTATCTTATCATTACGATTATGATTATGATTATTAATTATTATTATTATTATTATAATTATTATCATATTATATTATATTATATTATTATTATTTATTTATTTTATTTTATTTTTTATTTTATTTTTTCAGCTCAGTTCAGCTCAAATAAGCTGATTTCTGTTTAGTTTTGTTCAGCTCCATTCAGTTCAGTTCAGTTCAGTTCAGCTCCATTCAGTTTAGTTCAGCTCAGTTTAGTTCAGTTCAGCTCTATTAAGTTCAGTTTAGTTCAGTCTAGCTCTAAGAAGTCAGAAAGAACAAAGCATTAGCTTTGCTGTAGCTAAGGGGGTGGGGGCCAGATTATCTCTTGGCTCCCTACTAACTTCATGTAAACTTTTCATTTTATTTTAATGAAAGCTGCGCGCATCTTATAGAAAAATAATAATAATAATAATAATAATAATAATAATAATAATAATAATAATAATAATAATAATAATAATAATAATAATAATAATAATAATAATAATAATAATAATAATAATAATAATAATAATAATAATAATAATAATAATAATATTTTGGTCCTACTTTCGACGATGCCTTGCGACGATGCCTTGCGAGTGTTCTCTAAGACTACAGGTTCTTCCTTTTTACGTGATCCTAGTGAAATCGCTGCCCCTAAACTTATGAAGAAACTGGCAGATATATATTTTGCGAGGATTGCTGCTACTGCGGAATCTGTATTCTCTTTGACACCGCGTCAGCTTGCGTTATGTAAGTCTCAGCAGGGTGCCCACGCCTCTGATTGGTTACGCGCGGTTCCTATCTCTGGGTTGGGTCAGACTATGAACCGGAGGACTTACCGTAGTGTGCTGGGGTATCGCCTTGGTGTCCCGTTATTCACGGTATCTAGGCCTTGTCCTGCTTGCTCTCGGGTTTTTGCTGATGATGTGTATGGGGACCACGCTGTTTCTTGTACTGGTACTGTGGGGGCTAAGCATCGGCATAACCTCGTTCGTGACACCTTATTCGACATATGCTATAGGTTTGGTATTTCTTCGGGCAAGGAGGTTGATATCGGTTTGGTTGACGGGCATGGCGGATCTCTTCGACCTGCGGATTTGCTACTTTATTCGGGGGACAGAGGGCGTGATGTGTATGTTGATTTGACAGGGTCTTCCCCCTTGACTCAGACTGGGATATCTGCTTTTGTGCCAAGACGGGTTGTTGTTGATGCTGCTCAGCGCAAATGTGCTAAGTATAGGGATTTATGCGCAACTGCTGGCTATG
The DNA here is from genome assembly GCA_022085475.1 of Heliosperma pusillum. Classification (NCBI taxonomy): domain Eukaryota; kingdom Viridiplantae; phylum Streptophyta; class Magnoliopsida; order Caryophyllales; family Caryophyllaceae; genus Heliosperma; species Heliosperma pusillum. The sequence goes on from JAIUZE010019723.1 coordinate 11,275, forward strand.
GTTTCCTACCCTTATCTCTCTCTTCGCTTGGGGAGCTGGGCTCGGATGCTGTTGACTTGCTTAAGCGGATCCAGAAGTTCTCGATATCTCAGGATGCTGGGGCTCGGGTGGCCGCTTATATCTTTACTAGGCTTAGTTTCTCTATAGCTAAGGGGGTGGGGGCCGAGATTGTCTCTCGGCTCCCCACCAACTTCTTGTAAACTTTACATTTTATTTTAATGAAAGTTGCGCTCATCTAATAATAATAATAATAATAATAATAATATTAATAATAATAATAATAATAATAATAATATTAATAATAATAATAAT
>JAIUZE010019724.1:0-34680 GCA_022085475.1 Heliosperma pusillum
CAAGCATATATATCAAATGCTTAGCCCTAGCTTCTATGATGTAAGCATTAAATGTCTCAGCCATATTGCTTACAATCACATCAGACTTGGAAGTGGTGTCCACAAAAGCTCTGCAAAACAGTTCAGGTTTACATGCCAGAAATGCCTCAGCTGCCTTATGATCAACCTCCTTCAGCTCATTGAGATTATCATCAAAGTCAGCCTTGTTGTAAGCTTTGGCACAACTCCAGAACAACAACTTCATCTCATCACCCTTATAGGATTTGTGCCAGTTTGCAAAAATGTGCCTGGCACATATCCTATGTTCAGCCTTAGGGAATTCTCTACTAACTGATGCAACTATGCTCTACAAATGATGAGATTGTATTAGAAAATTCAGTCTGATCAGAATGAGGATAAATTGTAAACTTAATAGAAATCAAAGAAGAAATAAATGATGAAAGGCTTAATTTTACCTGATGCTGATCAGAAATGATAGTCCAGCCATCACCATTTTCCTCTCCAAATGTTGCTTTAAGGTTTTGAAAGAACCATTCATAGCTTTCAATGTTTTCACCTTCCACTACAGCCCATGCCAAAGGGTACATCTGCTCATTTGCATCCCTTCCAATGGCTGCTATCAACTGTCCTCCCAAAAAGGTTTTCAAGAAACAAGCATCCACACACAACACTTTCCTACACCCTTTTAACCAACCTTGTTTCAAAGCATCAAAGCAAACAAAAAATCTATGAAACATTGAGATTTTTCCTGGGATTGTTTTCAAGATTAAGACACTGTTTGGGTCTTCATCAAGCAGAGCCTGAATGTAACTTCCAAGTTTGCTATAATGTTCTTTCATAGATCCATGTAGCATTCTATGAGCAAAGTATTTAACCTTATATGCAAAACCTTTCTGGATAATTACTTTGTAAGCCCTTCTCACAGTTTCAATGATATCTTTAGCTGGCCAATGAGGTCTTGCTTTGAATACTTCTAGAAACTGTTTAGCTAACCAGGTAGACTTAAGTTGCCTATTTCTTTCCATATTCCTATGACAAGTGTGATGGGGATCAACAGATTTCACAAGGATACAAGCTTTTTGGTTATCCCAACTCCCATACACTTTGAATGGACAACCTGATACACACCTGACACCAAGCCTTTGACCTCTACCTTTATCACTCTTATCAATAGTTAAATTTCTACCTTGAGCTATAGCATACCTAGTAATACAGTCTCTAAAGGAATCTCTATTTGGAAATCTAATACCAACACACCACCTAAGTTTATTAAAATCAGAATGCTCATTCACTATAGGAACAGAAGATTTCTTTCTCTTACCTGGCACAGATTCTTCATCACTTTCACAAGGAGTGTGAATCTCATCCCCACTGTTGTCATAATCACTATGTCTCCCTTCATTTTCCACCTCTATCTGAACATCCTGCTCCTGACCAGCCAATACCTTAGATGATGCTTCTATTTGAAGTTGATTAGCAATTTTTAAAGCTTTTGCATTCCACCTCTTCACCTTTTCCCTGGCTTCTTGAACCTCCTCATCTGAGTTAACATCTGAGTACAAATCTTTCTCAACTAAATTCTCAGGAACCTCATTCAACTCCACAGTTTCATTCAATTCACTTGCAGTCAAGCCCCCCTCACTCAAATCCTCATCACTCAATTCCTCATCACTCAATTCCTCATCATCATCCCCAGGTTCATATCCAGGGTCCTCTCCCTCACTCAAATCCTCCCACTCATAGTCTTCAAAGACATTTAACCCAGCTAGATCTGCAGCTTCCTCATATGTTTCAAACAAATCTGCAATTCTTAAGTCATTAAAATCATAAGAGGTTTCAGCAATTTGTAAACCACTTATTTGTTTGGATGAAGAAGCTTGACTGGTTTTTGTAGAGTTCTGGGAAGTGGTGTTTTTAGGTTTTTCAGAGTGAGGATAAATTGTTGGTGATGTATGAGAGATGATAGTTTCTTTTTGAGGGCATTCTTTATGAGATTCCCTTAAAGTTTCAGTAGTGGGACTTTTTTTGGATGGTCCCTTATTCTCACTACCCTTAATGGGTCCCATAACATCTTTCTTCCTTCTAATTGTCAACTTTTGGGGACAATTAACAACAGTTTCACAACTGCCTTCCACACTATCATTTATGAGCTTCATTAACTGTGGGAGGTCCTTATCAGCAACAATATAACACTCAACCATCCTACATTCCACTGCCACTTTACAAATCAATTCTGCATCCTTATCATCCTCAACTTTTTTCAATCCACACCCAGATTTCATGTAGAATATACCATCTACATTTCTCCTAAACCCATCACATTTCTCCGCCTCCTCAAGAAGAGTAAACCAACATAATTCATCTGGGTCAACACTCATTGTTTTAAAACACCTACCAGTATACCCAAACCCCTTATCAGTCAGATTAAAAGAACCCCCATGCCACAACTTCAAAGTAACATTTTGCCATGGATTAACCTAGTTATACAGCAGTAATATTCATTATCAAATAAATCACTGAAATCACTGAAAATTAAGCAAACAGATTATTAAAACAAGAAGAATAGAAGTATTACTTACAGTACTCATTTATGCGAAATAGGGAATGAGAAGAATAAATGTCGAGAAAAATCTGGGTAAATTGATGAAGATGGTAAATAGAATTGAATTGGGGATTGATGAAGATCAAGAACCCTAGAATTGAATTTGAATTGATTGATAAATGGGGGATTAAACGGTAAGAAGGAGAGAGGAAGAAAAGGAATGAGAGAGAGGGGGTAAGTGACTGATAAATGAGGGATTAAGTGAATTGATATTAAGGTTACCAGTTGATCAGGTAACCAGTCAACTGGGAACACTAAGGGAGAATAAGTAGGATAGTTAGGATTTTTGTGGATTAATGCATAGTATGGAGTAGTATAAGAAGGGCACCCATAGTATGGATTATTCCTATTAATTAATCCTTAATTATATTATTTTTAAACATTTCACACATTCTAAAAAGAGCTTATAAACCAAGGTAGATTAATTAAGGACTCCCACTACCACTAGTTTTAAAGCTAATAATACGAGCTATTATTAGAAACATGAGCTAAATAGTTTAGGATTTAAAACGTTTATTCACTATGCCAAGTAATTCATGTATAATACATGCCTTTCGCAAATTCTTATTTCGGACTATTTCCGTCTGAAAAATAAGACGGGATTATGTTGCCACTTTTTGATAAAATGTAACCACAGCTTATATATAACCTTGTTTTCAATAGTTGTTACATTTAACTGTAAAGTGGTTACAAAATCCCGTCTTATTGTTTCAGACCAAAATGGTCCGTATGAAGCAAGACCAACTGCATGCCTTTTTATGATCCTATAGAGATTGAAGTAATTGGCTTTACTCACATATACCTTAGAAAATACACATTGTTATTGTTATTGTTATTGTTATTGATATATTATTGTTATCGTTATTGATATTGTTTTCATGTTATATCTGGAAAATATTATTGATTAATTTTAGGAATATTGTTATTTATATGTTTGTATTTTTGTCGTATCAGTTATTTAAAATTTCATATACTCATTCATTCCAGTTGGTCTTGCTTCAGACGGAGCATTTTGGTCTGAAGCAATAAGACGGGATTTTGTAACCACTTTATAGTTATATGTAACCACTATTGAAAACAAGTTGATATAAGCTCTGGTTACATTTTATCAAAAAGTGGCAACATAATCCCGTCTTATTTTTCAGACGGAAATAGTCCGTCTGAAATAAGAATTTGCGCATTCATTATTGCTTGCATTTGATGATACTCAATCAATTATTATTGGGAATCATGATTTGGCATCACTTATAAATACTGAGAATAATGTATTTTAAAGTGTATAGTCTTTTATTAATTATTTTGTAACACTGTCTCACACTATTATATAAAGAGACAACTTATATTTTAGTAGTTTAGTACTAAATGCATTAACATTTTATAAAAATAAACCGTTTTATTTTAGTATTTGAAACACACTTTAATCTCGGAATAATCTTAATCTTCACTTGATTTGGAAAAAAAATTATATGTGCTTGCAATTACTTTAAAGCTAATATAAATATCTCTGATTCATATTTATTTACCAACAAATTTTTTATTGTTGACCATTTTATTCATTCACGGTTTTATATCACATGATTGTTCTACGCTAATTTTAGACTGGCTCACATATTATTTATATATTTGTAAAATTTGTAATATTATCGAATGCCATTTAATTGTAATTTTTTTTTTACTTTTCTCGTATTAATTGTGCAAATGTTAATAGTTTCATACATTATCATGATATTTTCTATAGATTTAGAAATGGTGAAACATTTTGTACAAATGAAAGGAGAGTAATTAAATCAAGTAAGGAGAGAGTAATTAATTCTTAGCACATGTAGTGGGCTAATTTTGCCTCTTTTTTTCCTTAATTTCAGCGTTTAATCAGAAGTCAAGAATTGTTTTTCCTTTTATATATAGTAGATTATTTATATTATTTTTTACACATTTAAAGACACAATCTAAAAGATATTATATATCAACTCCAAAACTATAAATTGTTTTTTTAAAACATTAAAAAATAAACTAGTTTTACCCTCGTGCAAAATTGCACGGGAGAGTTTTTATGAAAAATAGTAAATATATTATTAACAAAATATACATGATATTAAATTGGGGAAAATTTATGCAATTAGCTAAATATATTTCAAATTTTAATTCTTATAGAACACGCTTTTACACTAAGTTAGTATCACACAACCTTACAATTTTACTTATTGAGAGATTAAATACAGACTGAAGGAAAAACGGTAAAATAAAAAGTAATAAAAGGTGTACGACCTGTACGTATACTTAAAATTGGATACTAATTAAAAATGGTTAGAATCTACTCCGTATGACGAAATAGATAACAACTGATCTAATATGAAAACGTGTAGCATAAAAGAGAGATTGTGAGTCACAATTTATAATATAAATGGAACGAAATTATATTAAGAGGTATGACAAAAAGATCTCTCAATAATTTACTGTGATACCGTCTCTCCAAAGTTTCTTTGTGAATTACCCATGTTTTGAAAAGGGGAATTATTTATCTTAAACTGATTTTTTACACTAATTTAGGGTAAAATGATTTTACACAAGACCAACTCTTTTTCAAGTAACCCAACAATCTAAAACCTCTATTTCCCTAAGATTAATCAATTATTTCACGACCTCTCTTCACATTCATGTATTAATCACGATAATTCAAACAAATCCAACAATAATTTATTTTTATTTTTTTAAAAATGATTTGCTCCTAGACATAGAGCTTCTGTATCTTGGCGAAGGATCAGACATGAAATATTCACGTCCAAGTCTGGTCCAAATTTTAGTGTTTTTATAGTAAATTTTAATATAGATGTTTGAATTATCGTCGTTGATAGATTTATTTGTTGATAAATCATTATTCATTGTAATTTATATTTGTTGAATTTATTTTTCTATAATTAATTTGCAATCTATTAGATATTTTATTTATTTATGCTAAACCTATTGTGATTTTCATTTCAAATAGTAAAAAATTGAGATAGAAAGTATTCCCGCCGTCTTAATTATTAGTATATATTTTATTACAATATCTAAGTTAAAGTCTAAGAAAATGACAGTTGCGGAGAGAATAAGATTTAAAAGTCAAGGGTAAAGTTGAGAAAATAGGAAAAATGTCAACGACGCATAGTTTTTTTGTTGACGTTTTTATAAAAATCCCCAAATATTTTCAATTGTTTTTTCGAGTACATGATTATTTGGATACGTCTTTAATTACCCAAATGAGTTATATAAGACAAATAAAATTCATGAAAAAGTCAAAATAAATAATGAAGCCAGAATAAATAGTAAAAATAATACACATGAAAAGAAGTAGACTTGAAGAAAGTAGTGAAGCAAAAGAGGTGGGATCCACCACTACTTCTATTCCTCATATTTGTACATGAAAAAAAAAAGAGTTAGTGATGACGTGGGTGAATGTGGAGGCTTTAAAAGTTTGGGTTTTAATATATAAGGGATTCTAAAAACAGCTTATAAACCAACGTAGATTAATTTAGGACTCCATAGCCATTAATTATAAACCACGTAGATTAATTAAGGTCATACAAGAAGAAGATAAAGAAGAAAGATAGAGATAAAAATTGATGCTTCATTTAGTCCCCAAACTATGTCGTAAGTCTTGACAACTACGAGCACAAGAGTGAAACATACCTCCGAAAATATGTGACTCTAAAGATGAACCATTATCAGAGGGCGTAGAAGCTCCATCAGTATTTGATTGCCGCATTTATAGACGTCAACCCCACATTTACTCATTCTGCAATCGAAAATATTCAAAGACTGATAAGCGAACAATTTCTTTTTCAGATTTCACGTAAAGAGTAGAGGATGCATCTGGATCTTCATGGTGAAACTAATAAAAAAGGAATACGATTCATTTGTTAGTTAACAGCTTTTACAACATCACAATGGAGCTAGGGGAGGTAGGAAAACAGAGAGAAGTTGATTAAGGATAAACCAAAAATATGTTGAATATTGCATCTACTGACCAATATTTCACAATATAAGAAACTCACAGAAACTAATAACTACAATTGCCCATTCTAGAGGCAACGAGTAAGTAACCAGCCATAAAGTTCAAACAATTCCATGTAAGGAATTGTATTCCGTATTAAATTTGGTCAATAATGGTACACGTTAACACGTACCTTGACCATGTAGTCCGTCCACTATACAAACTCTTTCTCCAGTATTCCTAACAGAAACATCATCTACGCCATCAACTAAACGACTATGCTCTTCATCTCTATTCAGGATGGCAAGTTCACCCAGGAAAGATGTACAGTATCATTCACCTCATATTTTTACTCCTTTATCTCTACCAAATGCCAACCTATGTTATAGTGCATATTCTTCTGCACTATAATCTTACGTATGCCCGGCTTAAAGTGGCATGTCAAAGTTCTTGTCTCAGTTCTTTCTTTCCCTGCGCAAAAGTCAGATATTATAAACAACATTAACTCAACACCACCAGCCAGTGCCTCAAAGAGTACATCTATAACGCGGTAACAGGAAAGGGTGGTGCCAACTGCCAACCCATAACGAAAATTACATTGTAAAATGCATTCATTTATTTGTTTACTTTTCTATATTGAAAGCTTTTAATGGGTAATTTGACCATCCGACTTCATTATTGTCTATTTGTCATCCAAAACCATTACCCATAAATGGTCCCTTCCCTCTCTTTGGTTAGAAGTTATGAGCTAAGCCTTGCATGTTTTGTCTTCTACTAGTGATATTTTAATTGAAAAACATTGGAAGTGAGTCCAAACCTTCAAATAACTGCAGGAGATATTTGTTCCTACGTGTTCTAGGAAAAGTGATATTATATTAGATGGTCCCACACCATGTCCCACATCGCCCAATAAAGTATAGAAACAATAATATATAATAAAAAAGTGATAATTATGTACTGTGGTTAGTGATTCCATGGACGGGGCAGAAAAAACCAAGTCAAGACTTCTGAACTTCCAACTACTTAGGAGGAAGTCAGCAGTAGTACTTTGGCGCCTTCATTGCCTGGCTGGGTCTGTCGGTGAAACCACGCCTTTTTTTTTGTATTGTTTATATTTTTAGATTACAAATTGTAGTTGATCATAAAATATAACAGTAATAGAGAACTTGGCTAATTTAAACAAGAACAACCAAATCAACTAATCAAATATTTCCATTTACGACTCATATTTACATATGACGATCAACCAGGAAAAATAATGATCTCATTTGGTTCTGTAAATACATTTTCCCATTTCAGAAGTCAAAAACTCCTTCCTTTGATTGCAAAGTAGGACTAATAATTAATTAAAAAAAACACTATGATTAGCACAGATTAAAAAAACAAGGATAAAAAGTTACACATTTGATCACAATCAAATTTAAATATCATAACAAAACCAAAGCAACTCTCATATAGAACCATCTTATAAAATAGTACTGCCCAAAAGAAAATATCTAGTTATATTTATTTATTAACTTTATTTCGATACCCTGATTTCTTATGATGAACACTTCCGTATTAAAATACGCAATTTATTAATATAAAAACTTAGGTTATCAAATTTATTAATTAACGGGGCCTTATTATTAAGTGTAAAATGGTCTTGTACACCAACTTGTGAAGTGTGCACATGATGCAACGTTATCACACTGATTCACCAGCTTTTAAGTTTAAACTAATGTATTAACACAAATAAACCAACAACAACCCAATTTCAAGTCAGAAATCCTCGAGCCTTGACTATAACTGATTAATCATGGTGTTGATGTTCTTCTCCCCGCTTCATCAGAATGACAAATATCTATTTGTGGACATATGAGAATGATTTTATGTTTTAATGACATGAGAATGATCCTGAGTTCATTAAAACAGGTGTGTTCTAAATGAGAAACTGTGACAAGGTCAAACTTTGTGTGGAGTTCAGCTTCACAGAAGCATACAAAACAAGAAAGTATTGGTAACTGCCAAGAGGAAGACCATATAATCAAACAAGATTTCACACGAACTCTAGAGAAAGTGAGCAGGAATCCACGTTAATCACCGGAAGAGCTTATGGCATGCAAACACTCTGAAGAGAATACTAGTGTTAATTACTAAATATGAGAAGAAATACTTGAGAGAATCTGTTCTTTTCTATATGCTCTTCCTCTCCCTTTTATTGACTTGGCCTCACGGATCCACTTATTTCTTCACGAAAAAGGGTCAATAGGTGACTTCCAACAATAGAGCAACTGAGAAAGTATTGTTTGATCAATATTGTTCTATGAAATTCCCAAAAAAAAAAAATCCTACGTCACTCATCCACTCCCACTCTCGCAATCATTTTTGTTTAGTTTAACGAGCAAGAACAAAAATTTAACGAAAGTTTCTCACACTACTCATAAATTTCCTCTCATATTTTTATGTCTCGTTTTGGTGGTTGTAGTTGTAGGTTGTTCTCAAATATTTATCTTATTTAGCAAAAGTAAGCTAGTGATCTCTAATTGCTACCTACCTAATAATAAATGATGGCGTACGATCTCCAGCCAGGGAGTCGTTAGGTTGACATCCCTACAGTGCACTATGGTGTACACCGACTCAGGCCACGAGTCTTCGAGATCAATCACGGACCCCGCAGGTAAGTAATAAACCAGTATTATAATGACCCTTACTTTTCATATACAAACTTTACTCTTATATACTACTTTTACGGTTCTATTCTTTTTATTTTTTTCTCTTCTTCATTCACTCAAAATCCAATGCAACCCCCAACGACTAACCCATAAACAACTACCGACCCAGCGTCGCCCGTAATTCCTAGCATGAGTAATAATCTAAGTAAATAAGTGGATCTTTTGATTTTACCCGTGTTACTCAGGGTGCGACATTCTAGCAAAAGAATGAATAAACCAGAAATTAATTTGGTAATTTTTTGCTGTATTAAGAAAATATGGGGGAACAGTAATTGACCAGGTGCACTTTACTCCATTTTTTCAAATTTATCCTACCTCACGGTAACGTACAAAGACGATGTTTCATGTTACACAATAAGGAACAGGGATCAATATTTTCAGGCTAAAACTTTGTTGTTGCACAGTATTTCAATCCTTCTCATTAGCAATTCTAATTCTAAATGCACAATCCACGACAAGGAACAGGGATCAAAATCTCAAATCATCATATAAAACATTGGGAATTACTCTGTTTACATGTATCCGTTGTGACTGTGAGGTTGTGAGTGCTTCATCTTCTTGAAAACATCCATGTGTTTGCTTCTCTAGGCTTAACTTTGAACTAATTATTGTTCGCTGCTTACAAGAAAGCACATTTAACAAAATAAATTGCACTTAGGGAACCCACCAAATGGCCGTTGAAAGAAAATACCAGCAAGCGAAACTGACATAATTATCTCAATCTTATTTGTCTATGGAATAAAGCGAACACAAAGGTAAGGTTAAGGTTGCGTACATCCGGCCCCCTTTTACCCCGCAATTTGCGGGAGCTCTTGAGACACTAGGGCAATGTTGTTGTGCCTTGTTTGTTTAGGGATAAATGATAGAATAAAGCAACATGATTTACTCAAATGGTGACTTCTTTCTTTGGCCGAGCCTTCTTTGGAAGTCAAAGCTTCTTGTTATTGTGAAGCATTAGTCATTCAATGACCAATTTTCATTTTGGATCATTCGAAATTTGAAGTATTAAAGTTTATGCTATTACACTCCCTCCACATGGCACATTCTTTTATATCTCATTCCAGACTTCTAAAATCAACAAGCAGCGAAAGGAAACTCCGGATTTGAGGAAAATGCAATCTTATGTTTCTGGAAAGGAATTTTACAGCATGTGTGCTAACGAGCTTGCGTAAATCTCCAAGTTCTTATCATCGCATTCCAGGAAACGCAGAAATTATACCATTACCAAAGCTAGAACTTACTCAAAAATGAGTAAAAATACTTGAAAAGCTAAATTAACACAAATACTCCGTATATCACAATTACAGTGACTAGGCAAATGTGCACCCTAATTAAGTATCAGCAATGGAGGAACGGAGTAAGGTGAAGTCGAAGCCTCGCTATAACTCGAAATTTGCCAAGTATTTATAAAAATCGAAACTTTCATGACTTTAAAATTGTTGCTAATCCGACTGTATTCTATAATTCTCTTTGCCATTGCCGTGTACTATCACTGGTATCAACAAAAAAGGATACTTTCAGAAAACATATAAGAAATTTGTCGTTAATCCAGCAATCACTCGGAATTCCCAAATATTCATCAAAAAAACAAACTTTCACAAAACTTCTTAGAAATTTGTGGCTAATCTCGCTACATTTCCAAGAATAATCTTCGCCAGGCATCAACAATTATGTCGTAATTCAAATACGGACTAATGTTATTCAATCACACATTCAATTAACTAGCACGCCATCAAACAATGAAATTAAACACATGAAATCACGTAATTAATCATACCAACACCAGATATACAATGAAAAAACACAAATTTCGCGTTAAAATTTGTTGGGGGGCTCAGATATACAATAATACTGGAAATAATTAAGAATTGGGGATGTTAGATTTGTACAATAGCTCAGAAACGTTATGCTAAGAAAGATTAAAGTAACAGAATTGAAGAACAATGCAAAGATGTTACCTTTTTGGGGATTTGTTAATCTAGGGTTGATGCCTGATGGTATGAATTACGAATTGGAGATGTTAGATTATTAGACAGACGTTTACTAACACCCTAAAACGGATCGATTTCTAATAAAATTCTCGTGGTAGACGTGTATATCCGTCTATAATTATAGATGTTTTGTGAGAGATTTGTAAAGGCAATGTTCATATATATTCTTTTTTTTTTTGCAGCGATAAAAAAAGTTGTTACATTCTCATAGCCCTCTTAGCTAGAATATGAGCGATTTTATTTAGATTTCTAGGCAGTGGCGGACCCAGAAATTTCGAAGAGGGGGGGCACAATTTTTTTTTTGTCGATTTTTCCGCTTAACATATTGTTGTCAAGAGATCACTTTTTTTTTTTTATCTTTTTAATCTATAAATGATAACATATGACAACCAAAAGTAATTAGTTTTTTATGTTACTCATATACAAATATTGTACAAATCTGGAAAAAAATATTATGGAAGGAGGAGAAATTTCCAAATTTTCAATGGTGTTATTTTTCGTCTATTTTAAAAACTTTCATCCCCAATTGGTACTACAGGATAAAAATTGCCTTCATTTTTAAAAATCAACGCAAATTGTTAGCATTTAAAATGTACTTCAAATATGCTTTTTAATTTACATATACTCTTTGATAAATTTAGGTGTTGTGGGAGTAGTGAGACTTCATAAAAAAATTGTATTTCCGATATATACTTAAAAAGTAATTAACATTGGCTAAAGTTTTTAAAAACCACAATATAAATTGATTGGTTGAAACCATATTTCTCTTTTAAAGATATACTACGAAAAAGAAAAGAAAAACTAAAATTGCTACCAGCAAGGATCGAACCCGGGCAGTCATGGAAAGGATAAAAGAGACTTACCACTAGAACACTGACAACTTGGTGTTTATTAGTTATACTATAATGTACATATTAAGCGTCTTCGCATAAAGCCGCTATATAGAAAAAAAAGTTCTTTTTTTTTTTTTGTGGGGTGGCACGTGACCCCCCGGGACCCCACGTGGGTCCGCCCATGTTTCTAGGTACAAAGTTAAAGTAAAGACAGTGAAAAACGGAAATAAGCAGCGAGTTTCTAGATAATTTGCTTAATATGATGATGACGCTTCTCCTGTGAAGTCACTTGATAAATAAGTTGAAGACAATCCATAGTAATATCCATATGTTTATACCCGTGATGACAAGCCCATTCCATAACTCATAAGATCCCTTTAGCTTCGGCATGAAGTGCTGATTCTGCCGACACTTTACAACATCCTTCAAAAGTGATCTGACTGTCACGGTGAAAGACTACCCATCCTACTGTAGCCTCCAAAGATACTAGCCACCTTGTCTCCACCTCGCTAGGGGATGTGGATGGACAGGGGTGTGGGAGGGACTGGATGTGGATGTGCGGGCTAATACGGGATATGTGAAGGTGAGGGAGTGGGTGGAGGACAACTTACGAGAGCTTAGTGCAAGGGAAACAATGAGGTTCATCATGGGAGTGTGGGCCATATGGGAGAGGCAAAATCTGGTGGTGTTTGAGAACAAAATGGTAGACATAAAATGGGTGGTGTCGAGAGTGAAGGAGTTGATGGTTGAGATGGAGAGTGTGGAGAGTGGTGGAGCGGGAGAGAGGGTGGCTACTGGTTTTTCGATGAGGAAGCCGAGGGAGAGCGAAAATGGATGGATAGGACCGCGAAATGGAGAATTTAAAATTAATGTAGATGCGGGAACGAAAGAGGGAATGGGTATGGGAATAGGGGTGGTTTGCATAAACGAAGGAGGGGGCAGTTTTACGGGGTTAAGCGGAGAGAAGAAGGACGGAGAACGGGCCTAGGATAGTGGAAGCAAAGGCGATGTTAGCAGGGACCAGGTTGGCGATAAGCAAGAAGCTCTGAACCGCATGTATGGAAGGTGACTGCAAAGAAATCATCGATGCTTTGAAGTCTTAAGCTGAAGGAAGAAGTGATTTTTATGTAATAATTAGGAAAATTAAAACCCTTTGTCGTAATTTAGAGTCTGTATCTTGGTCATTAGCTACTAGAAACTCTAATCGGGTAGCACATGAGCTTGCGCATTGGTGTCCGATTGGGAAAACGTTGAGCTTTACCGAAACGACTATTCCTAGTCGTGTAAGAGAGCTTGCTTATTTTGATTCCATTAATAATATATAATCCCTCTTTGGGGTTTCTTTTAAAAATAAATAAATAATAATACAGGATGGGAAACCTCTTTTAATTTTATCTCTGATATCCTCAAGTTGGTTTCCTTCATTTTTAGTAAGAATGCTCCTTGATTTCTTGATATCTTCCGTAGCCAAAATAACATACATTGCAGATTGAGAGACAAACTTATAAAAAATATCCGCGCACATAGTAGCTCCCCTGAAGATCATATCATTTCGCAGACGCCGGATGTTCCAAATAATAGCCACGAATTGAATGATTTTGTAATCCGAGTCTTCTTGTTTATCCAAATAAACAATCCAGTTAATGATCCATTTTCGACAATCAATAAACGAGTCAAGAGAGACACTAATTCCCATAACTGAGCTTGCCCAAGTTTTAAAAACCACACTGCAATCCCTAAAAAGATGCGACACTGATTCAATCTTAGAAGAATGACCTTCACAAAAACGACAATAAGGATTGCTATCAATATTTCTTCTCATGATTTCCACACCAACCGGTAATGATTTAGTAATGATTTTCCAAATGAGAAATTTCCAAACATTTGGACCCGGAAGACGCCAAAGTAGTTTTGATTTACATAATCTTGCTATTTCAGAGTCTACACTAATTAAACCCTTCTCAGATCCTTTGTCCTTTATATACTCTTAAAAAGCGATTTCATAACCACTTCTCACCGAGTAATCCCATGTACTTGTGTGTTTTCAGAACAATAGGTCATCCTTGTGAGAACTACATCTTGGAATCGCCAAAATTTTAATAGCCCATTCTCTTTCAAATAAACCGTAAACCATATTTACATTCCACGTACCATCACTATGACATACATCCTTAATTTATAAGTTTAGAATCCCTTGATTATCCTCATCAATCAAATACTCATTACACCTCGGTACTTCTCCATCAACCCATTTTGAAGTCCAAATTTTAAGCTTTGTTTTTAATACATGGTTTTCATCTATAATTTCGACGAATAAGATTCATACCATGAATGATACTTTTAGCACCCCAAGAAAGGCTACGACTTTTGTTAAGATGCAACTCCCACATAAGCCTATCTCAGCTAAAAATCTTATCCCTAAAAACCTGACAGAAAATTAAATTGTCCTTCTTTAAGAGTCTCACTCCTCATTTATAGTCATTAGGAGGCATGAAAACTTATTATTGTAATATTTGAATAATTATTTCTCCAAATCTATTTTGAAAAACTTATTGTGCATGCCCATAAGTCTCACTATTATGGATGTTCATAAATATATGATTATTCTAAATACGTCCTTTTGCATTCCTATGGCATAACTCTCGTTTGTAGTCGTGTGTGTATATATCCCTTTGTGTTAATGAGAAAGATACATATCTCTACCATCTCTCACTTACTTCTTTATATTTTATAACATGTTATCAGCACGAGTCTCTATATAACATCGATCATTGAATGCGGGAATATCGAGACTATTGAATCTTTCTCACAAACGATTATTGGATCTTATCCTCTTATATTTGGTTTTATATTATGAATGCTGCCAGTGTAATTTGTAAGTCTCTTTGATTATTTTATTTATTTTTACTGTTGAATTGTATGTCGTGGTTTAGTTTTATATTCGTATTATTATTTGGAAGATTGGGAATTGTGTTCTAGCATGAATCATGATTGACACGAGACACGTTTTTGGGAATTGTGTTGTATCGTCGAAGTGTTTAATTTGATTCCATTAAACTACTGATGGTCAAGAAACATGTTGTACTAAATCTATCTCTTATTAATCATGATTTCTTCCATTAAAATCTTGAAAACCGTCATGCATCATAGAATTAATTTCTTGTTTTCAAAGCATGTTTGCATATTCAACTTTTATAATGCAAATTGATTTTGGGTTCTTTAACATGGATTTTATTGACAAATGTTATTGCATTTTTGACAAATGGGTTGTGCATGTACTAATCATTGAATTCACCTTTACGCACGGAGACTATTTTTATCCATAATTTGACAATTGTTTTGTTAATTAGTTATCTATTGTCTTATGGGTTCCCATATGTTGTTATGTAAGTTTTAATAATTGATTATCAGTCAAAGAAATTATCATTAGGTTTGGTGCACATTGGTAATTTGGTAATAAACAAGGGTAACAAACCACCCGTAGCATGTTCTAAGCTAGAATATTTAGTGCTCGAATATTTATAAAAACTAGTTTTAAACCCGTGCAATGCACGGGATTGCTTTAAAAAACATTGATATTTTAAATATGTTTTTCGATTGATTCGAATATATTTTGCATAAGAATCAGAATGAATAATGGAATAATATTATGTATGATAATAATAATAATAATAACATTATTAGATTATAATAAACCCGTGTCAATATATTTTCTGTTTTTATATACTTTAGGATCATATAAAATGATTGATAAGAGAAAGAAAATCTAAGCTACACGTGGTCAAAACCCATACAGATTGCCCAAGTCATCTTAGTTTTAATTTGTAGTTTGACATTAAACCAGTTTATAGCAATGCATATATTAAGGTACATCACCCAATGATCGTAACCGGCTGAAATTCAGACTAAATTGAAGACCTGTCAAACGATGACTCGAGCCGGAAAACTAAGCGAAATGCGTCCAAAAAAAACCCGTCCTTTTCGACCTAAATTAAACCTGAAGGCGACCCGACCTGTTAATAACCCAAATATTTAGGGTCAAGACCCGCACGACCCGTGACCAGCCCGAAAATAGGTGATTTATTAAAAAGTTAAGTTTAAAGTAAATAAAACTAATATAAAATTAGAGAAATAATTTAAACTTATAAATTTTTTGTAATGAAATATGTTACTCTTTATTTTAAAACATAGTTTAATTTTAACAAATAAATAAATGCTAAAATGATTACCATATAAATATAGTTACTGTTTGTGACGTACATGTCACAACATATCAGTCAAATACTTCGTATAACATTGCAATATTGAATATATCAAACAAAAAATGCATATTCTTACAAACATGCATGATATATTAAAGTGGATAAATATAAAATTAAAAATAATTATATGTTTATAATTACAATTAGAGAAAAGAAACATGTGTAAAAGTGCGTTAATCAGACCCGTTTCTGATCAGAAACTCGACCCAAACCCGTATAAACTTTTGCAAACCCGAAATTAACTCAGCCTGTATTTTACTCGAACCAAAAGTGACCGAATTTGTAACCCGCCCGCCCAACCTGTTTTACAGACCGTATTTGTGTGTGCCAAAAAAATATGATGTATAGTAAAATAGAATATACTACGAAGTTCTTTGTATATGATATATCTATATAATAATATAAAAAGCCTAGATTGAGCAATTATTGAAGCAACACGTGGCAATCTCTCCTTCATTTGTAAGACATTATTTGATATACTTCCAAACTCTAAATCACATAGTATACTCTCTTAAAAAAATTTAGACTTTCCATCTTCTCTCTTTAATGGCCCTTAAATTCCTGTAATTTATGTCCATTAATTAGTAATATTCCATTTTTAAGTTTTTTAACCCATTCACGTACCTTTCTATGCATATAGATAATTAAATTGTGATAAGAAAAACCAAATTAGTCACTACAATTTCATTCTTTCTACAAATGGTTATTATTCCAATTTTCCTTTTTGATATGATAATTTATTAATGTTTTTGTAGTAATATTGGTAGTTATGTTTTCTCATCATAATCTTTGTATTGGTGCCCCATTTTATCGTTATTTTCATTAGGTTTTTAATTATCCATATATACGCGTATTTTACATCAATATAGCATTTCTTTCGTAGGATGTTCCTCATATTTCATTACATGACATATGAGCTCATCACATATGATCTTAACTATATCATGTACTTTTTTCTTTTACATCGTCTACTAAGGAGCAAACGGGGTTGTGGATGAAACAAATTCCAATTTAACACTGATATATAATATAATTATAAATTTAAAAGTTATCAATTGGGTATGATATCCTTGACATAGAAGCCATGAATCAATGTCTTTTGAAAGGAAAATTTGGAGGTGATACTGGTCTCAAGGGATCTTAAGACTCTAGGCTATGTAATAAATTTCTTACAATAAAGTTAAACTAGACCAAGCTCAGTTCTATTCATCAATGTGCTCCACAAACTAACTCACATCAATTTCAACAGTTCACTTTGTTGTGATAATATCATAAAATCGTGTAGTGGAGTATATTTTTTAACTTTCAGTGATCAAATATTGTTGCAGAATGAATAGTACTCAATTACTCAACTTGTCCTAATTATTTTTTACCTTCGTTATTCTTTGTTAGATATATTTTTTTTAATTTAAAATGGTGAGATTTTGTATATATGACGGTGTTAATGTGAGGCTCAACTTGGACTCTCACGACAATGCATGCAAAACATTAAGGGACAATATGTATATATGAATATAAAATAATTAAATTTTGGGATAAGCATTTATTTTTTAACCATAAAGTTAAATTTTAGTTTTACTTTATTACTGATATATTAATAATAAAGATTCATGCTTCCTTGATCAATTTTTAAAGTCAAATGTTTTTTTTACCATTCTATATATGTAGTTTATATTTAAGTTATGTAAAACTATGTGGGTAAAAAATAAAGTGTCCCCTCTCAACAAGTACATTGTGTCATATGATCGAGGACTTTTTTTTTAGTATGATATAACAATTATTCAAATTTTGAGCATTATCTAAAAAAAATGTCTTGAACATAAATAAAAAAAATGTATGAATAACAATAAAACGAGAAAATAAAATCCACGTGTTATAACCGCTCCGCGAATTTCGCGGGCAATAAAACTAGTTATTATGTTAAAAAGTACGAATATTATTAACCATGTAAAGCCATACGAATAAGTATTTTTCAGTGTCTTTCTCATTTTAAATTTAAACGGACAAGATATTTAAGACGGAAAAAATACATCTTAAAGAAATTTATTTTGTAAAGCTAGTCTTGCTTAAGACGGTAATATTCGTCTTAAGCTTAAGACGGATCATATATGATATATCACCCTACGTATAAATCGTATATCACAAAAATATTTTTACGTTTTTCAATAAATTCCTGTGTTATATTTATTCAACATGAGTATATTTAACACATCTTAAGTTTAAGACGGATAATAATAACCGTATTAAATAAGAATTTGTATATTTCATACCATAGTACTTTTTTTTAGGAATATGTCATACTTCGTATGTCATTATGTCATCATACAATTGAGCTTGTGCGACAAATACGCGGCTGAACAAAGCCATTGATTAATTAGCCTATAGTATGCCATTATGTCAAGTATCCCACTCTCGTTAGTCGTCACTAATAAATGACCTATAAATTAACAAAAACCCTAACTTTTCCTTTGTGTGTACTCACTTGCCGTTGCTAAGTCCTCCTTTGTTTAATGTCTTTTTTCCCTTCTCTCAATATTTCTTTCTTCTGTCTTTCTCATCCTCAATAATCACATTTAAGTTCAAATAAAATTATGGATTTAGTTCATTTTAGTAGAACAATTTTCATGGATTATTTTATAATAAAATATATGGAAATTCTATCTAAGTTTTGAGGTTTATTTATATTATCATATTTTATTATCAACTTTAATTGCTTCATATTATTTTTATGCATATTTTTCTATATTTAACAACTTCAAGTTTAATACATGTATTTGATGATTCATTATTAATATTTATTTGTACTTTTTTTTTTCAAATGTCTCAAGCGTTATAGTAAACTTTCATCATCTTAAATCAATTTATTTTGAAATTTTTTTCTTCTTGATAAATCGGTTCTCTTAGATTTATGTGAATATTTATTTTTGTATTTGATTTATTAGATTGCCGTCTCCAGATTTGTTACATCATATTACAAAAAACAACATTTATTAAAATTATTTTATTATTTTATTGTCTGCATCTATATTTTTTATGTATTATAAACTTGGTGTATGAAAGTATGTGCGTAAATAATTCTTGTGGGTATGAGAGAGAGAGTAATTAAATGCTTTGGAAAACGTATAGGCCCTACTTGCAAAAAAAAGGTGAAAAAGTAGAGTTTTTTTTCCCGCCAATAGGAATGTTGAAAAAAACTCAGCTTTTATATAGAGGGGAGATTGTCAATGGTATAATACTAAAGTATGATGATTATGTTAGTTAAAGGTACGTTTTAACAACTCAATTTATTAACTTTGCAGCTAGAATATTTAGTGCTTGAATATTTATAAAAATTATGAGATACTTTGAAAATTATTCATTATTTTAATTGAAGACTGGTTGTTCGTAAAACCATATATGTTATTCATCATTACTAGATTTGAAATCACGTATTTGTTATGATTAACATGAAATCGTTGTTGCATCTGCTACATCAGGGATTGTATGGGTTAATTTCTAACTTTTGTTGTAGTGATTGCTTATAATTATTCTTTGCATTGACTTATTCAATGGCTAAAAACGTAAGACCATCGACCTTCACTTCGGATTGAACTGGCTCAGTTGTAGTTAATTATTGGTCTTCAATTGTAGTTAATTAATCACCGAGTATATGCTTGGTGATGGTCGCTGAGATAAGTTTATGGGTAATTTGTATTAAAAAGATTGTTACGGTGAAAGTTTTTGGTCCCTTGGTGTAATTGTTGAGCGTTGAGATACATGATTTAAAAATCATGGGTCTCGTTTAACTGACTCAATTTTATTCCATATATGTGATCAACAAGTCTTGAAAAAAATAAAAGACATATCAAATAATTTTGGAGTTAAAGTTCCAAAAGAAATATTTTATAAAGATAAGAATAAAGGTCCACAGTATGACTTAAAGTTCCAAAAGAAATATTTTATAAAGATAAGAAATATAACAATTATATGACACAAATTAACACATTATTTATATAAGATAATTAAACATATGATTAATAAGTATTTGTGCGACAAATATCAAAAATCAAAATGGACCATATTGAGCCAAGTATGGCCGGTCATGGTAGTAGTAGTAGTGATGATAATTGTTTTTGTTTATGCAAACAAGCAACCTTATGATAATGACATATCATGCATTCCAAAATCATTACATACACTACCATACTCCACTACATTGCATTTGAATAAAATAACAAAAATAAGAGGCCATTTGGACACATGAAGTCCGGCCATATTGGCTATAAAATGGCACAAATTCTTGTTTGTGACGGGCAGTATCCGTCACAAGCTTGCGACGGGTACCACTTCCCCTCACAAATGACCCATTTAAGGGAAAAGGGGAAGCACATGGGGGGTGCCCCACATGTTCCCTCTACCCATTTTGTTAGAGGAAAAACCCGTCGCAAGGTCCGACCCGTCACAAGGGAGACCTACTGATAAAATGGACAATAGTTGTTCATTTTTTGACTACTTGATTTTGTACTTAATTCACATATCTCTCTAAAATTCAACCTCACTAAAACTCTCACAATACTAATATGTACTAAGTATTACTAGAGTAGTAATATATACTAATATTAGTATGTAGTATAATATCTATCTTATTATCTAGTTAATAATAAGGTTAGATTATTTGGGTAAGTCTTGGGTGCAACTTGAAGAAGGTCTTCTTATTTGAAGATTGTTGAAGGATCATTTCCTACATTAGATCAAGAACAATAAGAAGGAGTTCTTATTGTGCCCAATTATTTCCATTATCAATGTGAGGAAATTTCATCTATTATATAATGTATTTAGATTTGCATGCATGTTACATAGATCATTAAACGCTAAATTAACAAGTAATTTAGTAACTAATTAGAGAAGTCTAATTAAGGTCTATGGACTTTTAGCTTGTTCATTTAACAATCATAAGATATGGAAATAAACAACATGCAAACAAAATAAAATAAAATTAAAACAAGAAGGCATAAAAGTCCCTAGTATGGCCACGAAACCTAAGATCCAATCTTCAAGGTCTTCAACTCTTGAAATTACATAATCTTTAGCTCAGCTCGCACTCGAACCAAGATACATAAATTACAAGTCTTCAAAATTTTAGGATTTACATAATAATTAAAATTGCATCAAACCGACGGATCGCAGTCCGTAAACCAAATAAAATAACAATAAAACACAATTAAAATTGCAACCAATAGACGGAGCGCAGTTCGTAAACCAACCTAAAACATTCATCTATGGCCATATTAGTGACAACATTCACATTCAAAATTCACTTATTTCCAAAATAAGTGACAAGGTTGCAACAATATATAATTAACGGTTAACTATAAAATGCAAAACATAATAAATAAAATTGCAACTATAATTATCCTAATACATAATTTTAGGGCCAACAAAATAAAAAATTATAAATTATTAAGAAAAAATAACAAAAAAATAATTTTTAAACCAAAAAGTGCCTGCAAATCAATGAAGACAATCGAATTCAATTTAGCATTAAAACGCAGAACTTGTTATGCAGTTCTGTTTGAATGCCGTTTACACTCGAAAAACACTACTGTAAAACTAAAATCCGACATTCAGACCTACTGAACAATAATTTTCCGCGCTAATCGATGCTTACTCGTCTAATCATATTAAACTCGTGACATTGATGATCTAAAACTACAGCGCACAAAAAGACTATAATGATTTAACCATTAAACCATTAATAACATTAAATTATGATAAAAATGAACCAAAATTTGTTGAAATAAAGATCAAAACATAAAACTTAGCGATTTCATTAACTTGTAATGACATGCTTGTTTATAATAAAATCAAAATTTCATCACTTTTAATCATATAAGATCTAGAAGTAACTAAATCTTAATAGAAAATTTAGATTGTGAACAATCAAATATACTCTAATCCTGATAAGTGAATATTTGTATGATTTTAACCCCCAGTTTAGCTCAGTTTTGTATGTCATTTGTGCTTTGTTAAGCCATTTTATGAGCTAATATCGTCTTCTAGGCGAATTCCTGTGTTCTAACTTGTTTTGTAGGGAAAGTGACGTTTCTACGCCCTTTTTCTATATTCCTGAGCATTTGCCTAGAACCCGACGATTCAAAGAAGAAAGCTTGACCATGTGTAAGGCATTTCAAGAAGGTTCACTAACTTAAGAGAGAGAAGAAGCAGAGACGGTTTCGTAGTTGTCGGAAGACCAATCAATTAGACGGGAGAATTCATCGCTTTACATCAAATCCATGCAACAAACCCGATTGTATAAGTCAAGGGGGATGTTGTAAGTCAAGTCAAAGCGAAGGAAGATGAAGCGTTAGTCAAAAGTTTCCAGAAGACGACTTACCCGATCGGGTAAGTGTGTACCCGATCGGGTATGTGTGCTGCTTCGAGCATTGCGGCTCCTTCATCCTATTTTTGACCTATGTATTTATTGCCCGACCTCTTCTCCACGAAACCCTAATACTATAAATAGATGCTCTAACCTCACACACTCTCACACACTATCTTACACAATCTAATCCTATATTTCATACAATCTTCTTATTAGTTTTCTCTTTAGTTTTAGTCTTTCTAGTTTAAGTTTATCTTCTTCTTTTGTCTTTTGCTTCTAGTTTATTTCTGTCCATTTCATATCAAAACATTAACATAGTTCAATAAGAATTTCAATCTTTGTATCTACTAGTTGGGTTCAAGAGTTGTAATTCAAAGTACGGTATTTCTATGCGAGGGATTTCTATTATTGTTATCACTTTCATCGTTGATCGTCACCTAGGTATTCCTAATTTATCCTTTGCTTATTGTTCTTTATTGCTTTCCATTTGATTGTCATTTTCAATTTCATTAGATTCATTTTCATGTTGTTATAATCATAGTTTCATTGCTTAGATTGTCGTATATCGTCGTTATTATCGCCACATAGAGGGTCTAAATTATTGTCAAAATCAACTAAATATGCTTATCTTAACTTTCATTGTTAATATCAACATAACCATGAGTGAGTAGTCACCTTTCTAGGGTGTAGGGTAGCCATGTTAGATTGATTAAAATATGATAATTGGATAAAGGAAATTGTGCTTTTAAAATATTGTGTCTATGCATGTTTGGACTTTAACGATAGTTGACGATTCTTGATCACAATCATTGACTAGTGTGGAATTCGTTTCCAAGGTAGATATACAGGAATTGAATAGACAAAGCGTGACATAGTGGATTAAGACCTAGTAAATCGCACTAAAAGCCTGCTAGACCATCTGATCTATGATTGTAATGAACACACCATTCTTACGAACGCTCAATGAATTGCTTGCATATCCTAAATCCAATTTCATTAATATGTCAATCTACATGTGTGAACCTATTTCCCTAGATTCTTCTCATTATTGTTAATTTATCATTTGCTTTATCGTTTTCATTTCAATTTGTTTTTATTTTGTTTTTATGCCTTTCGTTAGTTTAGACATCACAAAATCCAAAACCCAGAAAATCATTAGATAAAACTCAATTGTGAGACGATTCACAATCCATAGGAAACACCATCTCCCTGAGGATCGACCCCTACTTCCCTAATTACATTAATTTGTTATTAGCCTAGTCTGGGTAATATATCTTTGCATCGGGCTTGCGACAGGCCTGATCAAATTTTGGCGCCGTTGCCGGGGAGCACGGTTTAGTTTTCCTTTTTATTGTGATTTCTATCACGATTAGTTTTATCTAGTCTTTAGGAACTCAAATTCCTTTAGACCTCTCTTGATCTTTCATGTTAGCTTTTCTATCTTATGCCCAAATCTTCTAGACTAGGGACCCCTATTCCTTTAGACCCCGAACTAGAAAGAACTCTGCGTAGGAAATTAAAGCTATTCAACGAAATTTCAAAAGCTTCTGACATTTCAAGTTTAGATCGTATTCGTGAGAAATACTCGGATATCTTACCTAATCTTGAAGGAGAAGAAGATCCATTTCCATCTCCATTTCCAAAAACCAATCAACTCTCAACCAACATTCCATCTTCATCTTCACAAACAAAAATGGTTCGACTTTCCGACCATTCTAAACCCACCGCAGATACACTTCCAAAAGGTATCGCTACACCTCAAATTACAGCTCAAAACTTCGAAATCAAACCTGCCTTCATCAATCTAATAGAAAGAAATCAATTTGGTGGCAATGCCACAGAAGATCCCAACCTTCATATCCAAAACTTCTGTGACTATTGCTCCACGATTAGACAAACTGGAGTATCCCAAGAGCAGATTAGGGAAATGCTCTTTCCCTTCTCTTTAAGAGGAAAGGCAAAACTCTGGATCAATAGTCTTGACCGCGTTGCCTTAGGAATAGCCGACTGGGATGGTCTAGCTCTTGCTTTCTATCAAAAGTACTTCCCACCAGAACGAACCGCACTCTTACGAAGTCAGATTACTGGATTCCGTCAGAGAGGCGACGAAAGCCTTTATGAGGCATGGGAAAGATATAAAGAATTACAAAGAGAATGCCCTCATCATGGCCTTCATTCATGGTTCCTGGCTATCAAATTCTACAACGGTTGTTGTGGTGAATCACGTCGTATCCTTGACTCCGCTAACAATGGTCGTTTTGATCAAATCGATGTAGAGATAGCTAGTGCGACTATCGAGTCAATGGCAATCCACAATTCTCAGTATAGCAACTCGCGTGCTATGCCGCTCAAAGCCAAGCAGGATGATTCGAGTAAAGTAGCACTCCTGGAAGCCCAATTAGCCCTTCTGCAGCAACAAGTAGGAAGCTCTTCCCAATCCAAGGAACATATCAACGTCACTAACCACGTAGTGGTATGTGAGACATGTGGGATTGGAGGGCATAGTTTTCAATAATGTAGAAGTTCAATAGAGCAAGTCAATGCCTATCAAGGATATAGGCAAGGCAACGCTTTCTCAAACTTCTATAACGAAAACACAAAAAACCACCCGTTTTTGTCCTACAAAAGTACCAATGTTCAAAATCCCCACCAACAAAGTCAACAACCATTCATACCACACCAAAAAAAGCCTTACAATCCACCTGGTTTTCAAAACCAGAGACCTTCATTCCAACCTAACTTCAATCAACCATACCAAAATCAACCTCAACACCAACCACCTCAAATTCAAGGCCAACCAAATGACTCAAGGTTGAGCAAAATTGAATCCATGCTTCTGCAAGTTGTTCAAAAACAGGATTCAATGTTTGCTCAATTTCAAAAGAGTGATCAAGCTAAAGATGCTGCCATCAAGATGCTTGAAACTCAAATGGCCCAATTGGCTACCTCTATTACCCAAAGAAAACAAGGCCAACTCCCACCTCATGGTGAACAACCGAGGGACACCGCAAATGCTATCACCCTTAGAAGTGGTACCACTTATACGGAACCTCAGCAACCCAAAGAACCAACAGTTGAGCCTTCACCAGTAGAAAGCCAAAAAGAAACCCAACCATCCACCGCTAAGGAAGCGGAAGACAAATCTAAAAAGAAGGATGAACTTGAAAAGGAACCCATCAAGATCCAAGTTCCATTTCCCCAACGTTTGAGGAGAAATCATAAGGAAACCCAATTCGGTAAATTCATGGAAGTTGTCAAAAACCTCCAAGTAACGGTTCCCTTCACTGAATTAATCACTCAAATCCCTTCTTACACGAAATTCATGAAGGATATTCTAACAAAGAAGAGGACTCTGGATGATGTTGAAATCATCGCATTCACCGCCGAATGCAGTGCGTTATTGCAAAATAAGTCCCCTCCTAAGTTAAAGATCCTGGTAGTTTCTCTATACCTTGCACTATAGGCACCTACACTATTGATAAAGCTTTATGCGATCTAGGTGCTAGTGTAAGCGTTATGCCCTATTCCATTTGCGAAAAATTGAATATGGGAATTCTGAAATGCACAAGTATCACCCTGCAAATGGCAGATCGTTCTCTAAAACAACCTATGGGAGTTTTAGAAGATGTACCTGTTAGAGTAGGGAAGTTTTTCATTCCAGTCGATTTTATAGTGTTAGATATGGCAGAAGATTCGTAAATCCCTATCATTCTAGGAAGGCCATTTCTACACACTGCGGGAGCAGTAATCGATGTCAAGAATGGAAAATTGACATTAGAAGTAGGTGATGATAAAGTCACCTACAACTTAAACAGTGCAATGAAGAGCCCTATGCTTGAAGAGCCTTGCTGTTTTCTTGACATTGTCGACTCAATCATTGATGAATCTCTGTATCCATCAATAATTGAGGATCCTTTAAAAGCAATTTTATTGTTAGAGGATATCTCTGAGAACGACAATTTTGAGATCAGTGAGCTGGAAAGGGACTTGACTGGTAAAGAGATACCGTCTGAAGAAGTTGAGGAGTTCATAAGCTTAATTGATGCTCCTGCCAAGGCAGAAGTACATAAACCTGAACTTAAACCTCTTCCCTCAAATCTAAAATATGCTTTTTTAGATGAATCTGAATATTGCCCGGTCATAGTGAGTGCTCTCCTAGACGAAAATCAGTTAAACTCACTATTGATTGTTTTGAGAAAACATAAAAAGGCAATAGGCTATAAACTTGAAGACCTCACAGGCATAAGCCCCGACTTTTGCATGCATAGAATTAACATAGAAGAAGGCCAAAGACCTTGTGTTCAAGGTCAACGCCGTCTTAATCCCAACATGCAAGAAGTAGTTAAAACTGAAGTTCTGAAATTGCTAGATGCTGGCATAATCTATGCAATTTCTGACTCAAAATGGGTTAGCCCTGTCCAAGTTGTTCCCCAGAAAGGAGGAACAACAGTAGTCAAGAATGAGAAGAATGAGCTCATCCCCACAAGGATTGTGACGGGATGGCGTATGTGCATTGACTACAGGAAGTTGAATCAATCAACTCGAAAAGATCACTATCCTCTACCCTTCATTGATCAAATGCTAGAGAGGTTAGCTTGCCACAAATATTTCTGCTATCTAGATGGTTACTCAGGATTTTTCCAAATTCATATCCACCCTGAAGACCAAGAGAAAACCACCTTCACCTATCCCTATGGTACTTTCGCTTATCGCAGAATGCCATTTGGCTTGTGTAATGCACCTGCCACTTTCCAGCGTTGCATGACTAGTATCTTTTCAGATTTTGTTGAAACTATCATGGAAGTATTTATGGACGACTTTAGCGTCTATGGCATTTCCTTTGATAATTGTTTGACAAATCTGTCGAAAGTGCTAAAACGCTGTGAAGAAGTCGACCTTGTTCTCAACTGGGAAAAGTGTCACTTCATGGTGAACGAAGGTGTAGTTTTAGGACACATCATTTCTGAAAGAGGTATTGAAGTGGATCGAGCTAAGATCCAAGTTATTGAACAACTGCCACCACCTGCTAATGTAAAAGGAATCAGGAGTTTCCTTGGCCCCGCCGGTTTCTACCGACGGTTTATTAAAGATTTTTCTAAAATAGCCAAGCCCCTGACTGAGCTCCTTTTTAAGGATGCGCCTTTTAATTTCACGAAGGAATGCCTTGAGGCATTCAACAAAATCAAACGCGCTCTAATCACCGCACCTATAATCCAGTCACCTGATTGGAATCTTCCATTTGAGCTTATGTGCGATGCGAGTGATTACGCCGTTGGAGTTGTTTTGGGGCAAAGAAAGGAAAAGTTCCTTCATGCTATTTACTATGCTAATAAAACGTTAGATCCTGCCCAAATCAACTATGCCACTACTGAAAAAGAACTTCTTGCCATTGTCTATGCCTTAGACAAATTTCGTTCTTACCTTATAGGATCGAAAGTCATTGTTTACACTGATCACGCTGCTTTGAAATATCTGCTTTCAAAGAAAGAGGCAAAACCTCGGCTTATCCGATGGATCTTACTCCTTCAAGAGTTTGATCTAGAGATCCGGGATAAGAAAGGAGCAGAAAATGTAGTCGCTGACCATCTTTCAAGGATAAGAATAACTGAAATAGGATTGCCAACACCAATTAATGATTCGTTTGCTGATGATTCATTAATGGAAATTACTGACTCTTCTCCATGGTATGCTGATATGGCCAATTTTCTTGTCAGTCGACAGCTACCTTCTGACCTTTCTTATAACCAAAGGAAATGATTTTTGCATGATGCAAAATTCTTCGTTTGGGATGACCCTTATCTTTTCAAGCAGTGTTTTGATGGTCTTTATAGACGATGTATCCCCCAATGGGAAGTTAAAGGGGTTTTAGAAGGATGCCACTCATCTGCTTATGGTGGTCATCATGGTCCGTCCAAGACCGTAGCCAAAGTCTTACAATCCGGGTTTTTCTAGCCCTCGATGTTTAAAGATTCAAAAGATTTAGTTATGGCTTGTGATGCTTGTCAACGAATGGGTCAAATATCCAAGAGACATGAGATGCCTCAAAACGACATATTAGAAGTTGAAATATTCGATGTCTGGGGTATTGACTATCAAGGACCATTCCCTTCTTCTAACGGAAATTGTTATATTCTAGTCGCTGTTGACTATGTTTCCAAATGGGTAGAAGCAATTGCCACTCCCACTAATGATGCTAGAGCTGTGATACGACTATTTAAGAAGATCATCTTTCCACGTTTTGGTGTACCCAGAGCCGTGATTAGTGATCGAGGAACTCATTTTGGAGAGAAGCAGTTAGACACTTTGCTTGCCAAATATGGTGTGTATCACAGACGAGGATTAGCCTACCACCCTCAGACCAGCGGTCAAGTAGAAGTCTCAAATAGAGAGTTGAAAACAATTCTTCAGAAAGTAGTCTCAAGATCTAGAACCGATTGGAGTAATAAGCTCGATGACACCTTGTGGGCTTATCGCACAGCTTTCAAAACCCCGATTGGAACATCTCCTTATCGATTGGTTTATGGAAAGGCCTGTCATCTTCCTGTCGAGTTAGAGTATAAAGCTTACTGGGCTATCAAAGAACTTAACCTAGACACTAAGCTTAGCGCTGATAGAAGACTTTTGCAACTCAATGAACTAGAAGAATTTCGTTTACAAGCTTATGAGAATTCTCGAATCTACAAAGAGAAAACGAAGCGTTGGCACAACAAGAGGATAATTAAGAAATAATTTAATGTCGGTGACCAAGTACTTCTTTTCAACTCCCGTCTGAAAATTTTTCCGGGAAAACTTCGATCACGATGATCTGGACCATTCACGGTCACATATGTGAGCAAGTACGGCTATGTGGAACTAATGACTAGCAATGGTGAGAAATTCAAAGTTAATGGACACAGATTGAAACTCTACTATAGCAATTCTATCATCGGATGTTTAGATATTGTCTATACGGAGCGTCCATTACAAACCCAATGATTTTATAGAAAAATTCATCGAGCAAGACGTTAAACAAGCGCTTCTCGGGAGGCAACCCGTGTTTTCCCTTTTTCCCTTTTTATTTTTGTTTTTCCCTTTTACGTTGTTTTGTTAGATTTCTTTGCAGATGAAAGAGTTTTTGAAGAATCTCTGAAGACCTTCCTTGTCAAGTCCAAAAAGCTAGCTTGGGGGAGTCCGCACTGGCTAGTACACTTCATTCTTCTTTCATTTTTCCTTTCTTCCCATTAAGCATCTTATTGCATATTTGGTTTTTGTGCTCACATTGAGGACAATGCGATGTTTAGCTTGGGGGAGGGATTGCATGCATTTTCCCATTTTTGGATTTTAGTTACAATTTTCAAATTTTGAATAAGAAAGAGAAGATTTTAGAGAGAAGATTTTTAAATTTTGAACACAATTGAATGCTTTTCATGCTTTGCTTGCTTGTTTACTATGCTATCATGTTACATTTCCCAAACTTAGAGCTTTCAAAAGATAATGATTCAATATTTATTGAATTTTGCATACATGGGAAAGTCTTGTACACAGTAGGCATGGAATGAATCTATAGATGAGTACGCTTGATCTTGACATTTGGCAA
The DNA here is from genome assembly GCA_022085475.1 of Heliosperma pusillum. Lineage (NCBI taxonomy): Eukaryota > Viridiplantae > Streptophyta > Magnoliopsida > Caryophyllales > Caryophyllaceae > Heliosperma > Heliosperma pusillum. Next base: position 30,310 of record JAIUZE010019724.1, read on the forward strand.
ACTACATATATTGTAAGGTAGAACCTCCTTAGACTGGTACATCCATACCCAGTCTCATCTAGGTGTGTGTAGTTCCCCTTGTGATGTGTGTCATGTCAAAACGCATAAGTATGGTTCTCATTTCATTTCTATAAGCATTGCATTCATGATTCACTAAGATTTGAAGCCTTTTTCACTTTAATTTACCCCTCAATAATTAGCCCCTTCATACAATTGCTTCACAAAAAAAAAAATAGCTACACATAAAAACTGCCTACCTTTTGAGCTAGTAGCTAGACTATGGTGTATGGGTGCTCGTTTGAGAAGATTTGTTCTTATCTGTCAAAGTGAATTTGGAAGACGAAAAAGTTCAAGAAGTGAAGTTGTGTTCAGAAAAAGAAAAGAGAAAAAAAAAAAGAAGAAAAATAGAAAAATCAAAGAAAAAGAAAAAAAAAGAAGAAATAAAAGAAGAAGTTGTGAATATCCCCTAAAAAAGTCAATGATTAGAAGGAGTTTACCCTTGTGTTTCGTGTGTAATAAGCTAATCTGTTCACTCTGACTTCGCTAATTGTCTTGTGGGAATTAATCGGAAGTTTGGATTGAGTATCCATTTATCATTGGTCAGTTGCTAGCTCATTCTAACCTTCACATGACCATAACTGTTTGTCCCCCTTTCACCCCTTTCCCAAAGCAAAGCCTTCTTGCTTCTTTTCGGCTTCTTTTGCCCAATATGTGCAATTGTGAATCTTTGACTGTTTTGATTGTTTACCAGTATTAGCGCGGACAACATTTTCATGTAGTCCGTAGATGGTTGATGTCTCAAAACATTTAACACAAAGAAATCACATTTTACATCGATTGAGTGTTCGAGGGTACCGCGAGATCCCGTTTGTCAAAAGATCAATCAAGAGCGCGAAATTCTTAGTGAAATTCTTTGTGCTACGCCGTTATGTAAATCTCAGCCATGTTTATGTATCATTCTTGCCCACGTTGTTTTTGGGTTATTATTCATTATGTTTTCAAAGTTTTACATTGAGATTTGTTTCTTGATGGTATAGTAGCCAATGCTTGCAACCTTGTCCTGGTATTGTTTGTTATGTTTGCTTGAGGACAAGCAAAGGTTTAGCTTGGGGGAGTTTGATAAGTGAATATTTGTATGATTTTAACCCCCATTTTAGCTCGGTTTTATATGTCATTTGTGCTTTGTTAAGCCATTTTATGAGCTAATATCGTCTTCTAGGCGAATTCCTTTGTTCTAACCTGTTTTGTAGGGAAAGTGGCGTTTCTACGCCCTTTTTCTATATTTCCGAGCATTTGCCTAGAACCCGACGATTTGAAGATGCAAGCTTGACCGTGTGTAAGGCATTTCGAGAAGGTTCACTAACTTAAGGGAGAGAAGAAGCAATGACGGTTTTGTAGTTGTCGGAAGACCAATCAATTAGACGGGAGAATTCATCGCTTTACATCATATCCAAGCAACAAACCCGATTGTAGAGTCAAGGGGGATGTTGTAAGTCAAGTCAAAGCGAAGGAAGATGAAGCGTTAGTCAAGAGCTTCCAGAAGACGACTTACCCGATCGGGTAAGTGTGTACCCGATCGGGTATTTGTGATGCTTCGTGCATTGCGGCTCCTTCATCCTATTTTTGACCTATGTATTTATTGCCCGACCTCTTCTCCAGGAAACCCTAATACTATAAATAGATGCTCTAGCCTCACACACTATCATCTCATAACACACTATCTTACACATCTAATCCTATATTTCATATAATCTTCTTATTAGTTTTCTCTCTAGTTTAGTATTTCTAGTTTAGTCTATCTTCTTCTTTTGTCTTTTGTTTCTAGTTTATTTCTGTCCCTTTCATATCAAAACATTAGCATAGTTCAATAAGAATTTCAATCTTTGTATCTACTGTGTTGGGTTCAAGAATTGTAATTCAAAGTACGGTATTTCTATGCGAGGGATTTCTATTATTGTTATCACTTTCATCGTTGATCGTCACCTAGGTATTCCTAATTTATCCTTTGTTTATTGTTCTTTATTGCTTTCCAATTGATTGTCATGTTCTATTCATATCATTTAGATTCATTTTCATATTGTTATAATCGCAGTTTCATTTCTTAGATTGTCATATAGCGTCGTTATTATCGCAACATAGAGAGTCTAAATTATTGTCAAAATAACCTAAATATGCTTACCTTAACTTTCATTGTTAATATAATCATAATCATGAGTGAGTAGTCACCTTTCTAGGGTGTAGGGTAGCCATGTTAGATTGATTAAAATATGATAATTGGATAAAGGAAATTGTGCTTTTAAAACATTGTGTCTATGCATGTTTGGACTTTAACGATAGTTGACGATTCTTGATCCCAATCATTGACTAGTGTGGAATTCTTTTCCAAGGTAGATATACAGGAATTGAATAGACAAAGCGTGACATAGTGGATTAAGACTTAGTAAATCGCACTAAAAGCCTGCTAGACCATCTGATCTATGATTGTAATGAACACACCATTCTTACGAACGCTCAATGAATTGCTTGCATATCCTACATCCAATTTCATTAATATTTCAATCTACATGTGTGAACCTATTTCCCTAGATGCTTCTCATTATTGTTAATTTATCATTTGCTTTATCGTTTTCCATTTCAGTTTGTTTTTATTTTGTTTTTATGCCATTCGTTAGTTTAGACATCACAAAATCCAAAACCCAGAAAATCATTAGATAAAACTCAATTGTGAGACAATTCACAATCCATAGAAAACACCATCTCCCTGAGGATCGACCCCTACTTCCCTAATTACATTAATTTGTTATTAGCCTAGTCTGGGTAATTTATCTTTGCATCGGGCTTGCGACAGGCCCGATCAAATTTTGGCGCCATTGCCGGGGAGCACGGTTTAGTTTTCCTGTTTCTTGTGATTTTTATCGCAATTAGTTTTATCTAGTCTTTAGGAACTCAAATTCCTTTAGACCTCTCTTGATTTTTCATTTTAGCTTTTCTATCTTATGCCTAGATCTTCTAAACTAGGGACCCCTATTCCTTTGGACCCCGAGCTAGAAAGAACTCTGCGTAGGAAATTAAAGCTATTCAACGAAATTTCAAAAGCTTCTGATATTTCAAGTTTAGATCGTATTCGTGAGAAATACTCGGATATTCTACCTACTCTTGAAGGAGAAGAAGATCCATTTTTATCTCCATTTCCAAAAACCAATCAACCTTCAACCAACATTCCATCTTCATCTTCACAACCAAAAATGGTTCGACTTTCCGACCATTCTAAACCCACTGCAGATACACTTCCAAAGGGTATCGCTACACCTCAATATACAGCTTAAAACTTCGAAATCAAACCTGCCTTTATCAATTTAATAGAGAGAAATCAATTTGGTGGCAATGCCACAGAAGATCCTAATCTTCATATCCAAAACTTCTGTGACTATTGCTCCACGATTAGACAAACTGGAGTATCCCAAGAACAGATTAGGGAAATGCTCTTTCCCTTCTCTTTAAGAGGAAAGGCAAAATTCTGGATCAATAGTCTTGACCGAGTTGCCTTAGGAATAGTCGACTGGGATGGTCTAGCTCTTGCTTTCTATCAAAAGTACTTCCGACCAGAATGAACCGCGCTCTTACGAAGTCAAATTACTGGATTCCGTCAAAGAGGCGACGAAAGCCTTTATGAGGTATGGGAAAGGTACAAAGAATTACAAAGAGAATGCCCTCATCATGGCCTTGATTCATGGTTCCTGGCTATCACATTCTACAACGGTTGTTGTGGCGAATCACGTCGTATCCTCGACTCCGCTAACAATGGTCGTTTCGATCAAATCGATGTAGAGATAGCTAGTGCGACTATCGAGTTAATGGCAATCCACGATTCTCAGTATAGCAACTCGCGTGCTATACCACTCAAAGCCAAGCAGGATGATTCGAGTAAAGTAGCACTCTTGAAAGCCCAATTAGCCCTTTTGCAGCAACAAGTAGGAAGCTCTTCCCAATCCAAGGACCATATCAACGTCACTAACCACGTAGTGGTATGTGAAACATGTGGGATTGGAGGGCATAGTTTTCAAGATTGTAAAAGTTCAATAGAGCAAGTCAATGCCTATCAAGGATATAGGCAAGGCAACGCTTTCTCAAACTTCTATAACGAAAACACAAAAACCACCCATTTTTGTCCTACAAAAGTACCAACGTTCAAAATCCCCACCAACAAATCCAACAATTATTCATACCACACCAACAAAAGCCTTACAATCCACCTGGTTTTCAAAACCAGAGACCTTCATTCCAACCTAACTTCAACCAACCTTACCAAAATCAACCTCAACACCAACCACCTCAAATTCAAGGCCAACCAAATGACTCAAGTTTGAGCAA
>JAIUZE010019725.1:0-32775 GCA_022085475.1 Heliosperma pusillum
TACAAATAATTACATTTTATTATTTTTCACAATAAAATTTCGGTCTTTAAATTTACGAGGTGAGTCGGGAAAAGTCAACGAAAGTCAAAGTCGACTTAAAAGTCAAGAAAAGTCAAAGATGACTTAAAAGTCAAGAAGAGGAAATGACGACTTAAAAGTCAAGAAAAGTCAATGACGACTTAAAAAGTCAAGAAAAGTCAAAGGTGACTTAAAAGTCAAGAAAAGTCAAAGATGACTTAAAAACGGGATTCTCATGGAATCTCCCAGAAATTCCAAATACGAACTCGGAAATTCAAAATTCGACTTGAAACAATAAATTCTAAATTAAAAACTTAAATATGCTGAAAAGTATTCGTAAAATATTCCACTAGAAAAATAGGGTACATTTCGGGTTGTTACACTATGCTTGCACTTCCACTTGGGTATTTGATACTGGATGTGGTTCTCACCTTTGTAATCACTTGCAGGTGCTGAAGGACGTGCGAGCACTAGCCAAGGGTGATGTGGACCTACGAATGGGGAATGGAGCAAGAGTTGCCGCTGTCTCCGTAGGAACTTATGTACTAACCTTAGCTAGTGGTCTTGAGTTGTATTTAAATAATTGTTATTTTGTACCCTCCTTGACAAAGAACATTATCTCCATTTCCGTACTCGACGCGGAGGGTTTCTCTTTTGTAATCAAGAACAATAGTTGTTTGTTTTCTTTTAATGATGTGTTTTATGGTAAAGCCATCTCTATTGGAGGTATTTATGTTCTTGATAATGTTAATGAAATATATCATGTAGAAAGCAAGAAGCTCAAATTAGGTGAACCTAATCAATCATACCTTTGGCATTGTCGTTTAGGTCATATAAACGAACGACGCATAAAGAGACTCGTTTCAACGAAACTTCTCAACCCATTTGATTACGAATCTTATGGTGAATGCGAATCTTGTCTTTTGGGCAAGATGACTCGTGCTCCTTTTACAGGAAAAGGGACACGAGCAAGTGAAGTATTAGGCCTCATACATACCGATGTATGTGGCCCAATGACTCTCCAAGCTAGAGGTGGTTACAAGTACTTCATTACTTTTACCGACGATTTAAGTAGATATGGATACGTCTACTTAATGAGGCATAAGAGTGAAGCTTTTGAAAATTTCAAAGAGTTTCAACATGAAGTGGAAAACCAATTGAATAAGAAGATAAAAACCTTACGATCCGATCGTGGTGGTGAATATCTAAATTATGAATTTGATTCACACCTAAAATATTGCGGTATAGTATCACAATGGACTCCTCCTGGAACACCACAATTAAATGGTGTGTCTGAAAGGAGAAACCGAACTTTATTAGATATGGTTCGGTCGATGATGAGTCTTACAGAGCTTCCTGACTCGTTTTGGGGATTTGCCATCTTAACCGCAATATGTTCACTAAATCGTAGCCCGACTAAAGCAGCCAATAAAACTCCATATGAGATATGGAAAGGAAAGGTTCCTTATTTGTCGTTTATGAAAATTTGGGGTTGCGAGGCGTTTGTTCATGAGAAGTCTAATGACAAGCTCGCACCCAGATCCGACAAATGTTATGTTGTAGGATATCCTAAGGAGACTCGTGGATATTACTTCTACAACCGTCATGAGGACAAAGTGTTTGTGTCTCGTGATGCTGTCTTTCTAGAAAGCGATTTCGTTTCGAAAAGGCAGAGTGGGAGAAAATTCGAACTTGACGAAGTTCGAGAGCCACAAACCGAAAATGAAGTGGAGGAAAACGTTCCCTCCTCGTCTGAAACGGTTATTGTCCCTAGAAGGTCAGGTAGAATTAGTTTTCAACCTGATCGTTACCTTGGATGTATCGAGGGAGATGGTGATTTATTACTTTTTGAAAGTGATGAACCCACAACCTACAAGTCGGCTGTTTCTAGTCCCAACTCCACGCATTGGCTTGAGGCCATGCAATCCGAAATGGATTCTATGTACGAAAATCAAGTATGGGACTTGGTAGACTTACCTGAGAAGGTACGACCTCTTCAGTGCAAGTGGATCTACAAGATCAAGAATGGCATAGATGGACATATTGATGTCTACAAAGCTAGATTGGTGGCAAAAGGCTTCACTCAAGTTCATGGTTTACACTATGACGAAACTTTTGCCCCAGTCGCTATGCTTCGATCCATTAGGATTCTCTTAGCGGTTGCCGCATTTTATAACTATGAAATTTGGCAAATGGATGTCAAAACCGCCTTCTTGAATGGGATTCTAGAAGAGGAAGTGTACATGACACAACCTGAAGGTTTTGAGGATAAATCCAACCCTAAGAAGGTATGCAAACTTAAGAGATCCATTTATGGTCTTAAGCAAGCATCAAGGAGTTGGAATCATCGCTTCGATCATGTAATTAAACAAAATGGATTCACTCGAAGTGTCGAGGAACCATGTTTATACATGAAGTTTAGTGGGAGCAAAGTTACTTTCCTTATCTTGTATGTGGATGACATACTTCTCATTGGGAATGACATACCAATGCTTACTTCTACCAAGGAGTGGCTTGGGAAACATTTCCAGATGAAGGATTTGGGAGAGGCACAACGCATTTTGGGTATCCGGATCTATAGAGATAGATCCAAGAGGATACTAGCATTAAGTCAAGAAGCTTATATAGATAAGATTCTTGATCGGTTCAAAATGAAAGACTCTAAGAGAGGCTTTCTTCCAATAGGTCATGGTATCACTCTGAGTAAATCCCAGAGTCCTACCGTCACCGAGGAGATTGAACGCATGAAGTTGATCCCTTATGCTTCAGCAGTTGGGTCAATCATGTATGCTATGATGTGCACTCGCCCTGACGTCGCCTATGCTTTGAGCAGGACGAGTCGTTATCAAGCCAATCCAGGTGAGAGTCACTGGATAGCCGTAAAGAACATCCTTAAGTACTTACGAAGGACTAAAGATTCGTTCTTGGTGTTTGGAGGAGAGACTGAGTTGCGTGTAAAGGGTTACACGGACGCTAGTTTCCAAACTGATAGGGATGATTTAAAATCCCAATCCGGCTATGTCTTTATGTTGAATGGAGGAGCCGTTTGCTGGAAGAGCTTCAAGCAAAGCGTGACTGCGGATTCTACAACAGAAGCTGAGTACCTCGCGGCATCAGAGGCTGCAAAGGAAGCTGTGTGGATTCGGCAGTTCTTGGAAGGACTAGGAGTAGTCCCTACTGCCTCAGATCCCATCACGATGTATTGTGATAACAGTGGGGCTATCTTTCAAGCAAAGGAGCCCAAGTCTAGTAACAAGTCTAGACATGTACTTAGGAAATACCATGTAATTAGAGATTACGTGGAGAGGAAGGAAATAGATGTATGTAAGGTTGGGACAGACGATAACATCGCTGATCCTCTAACCAAGCCTCTTACAAAGGCTAAACATGACAGTCATGTCGTCTCGATGGGATTAAGACGAGTTCCTGAATTCCTCTAGATTATGTGATATGTAATAATTGAATGTTGTATCAATGTTTACATATATGATAATTGCATTCATTGTTCGAGTTTTATATGAGCTCTTTTATTTAGTATAACATGATGAACTTAGTAATCGTCCCTAGTCATTTGCATAAGGTGACGTCTCGCAATGACTAGATTGTAAGTCGATCGATGGTTGGTTCAGCACCATGGAGTCATGGAGATGACTGATCGTTTACATAGACAGACTGTAGAGACGCTCTGTCGGACAGTGACCATGATAGAGTCCCTTATCAAAATTGTTGAAGCCTGGTCGTGGCGGGGATTTCTATTATATTCCTATGAGTCGATTCTTTAGACTGGCGACCATTTACCTGAGTCGGTGTATTTTCCGATTGACTTTGGGTTTTGTCCTAGGTCGTGCCGTGAAAGGAGGCCGATGGGCATCTACTGGGTCATGGTGATTTGCATTATACAGTGTAAGTTGGGTCAACAGGAATTGTCCACCCACGTTGGGTATTAACATCTTCGGGCCACTCGAGGAGTAGTGACTGGAAATGCGTGGCCACGCTCGGAAGAGATCTATGGTAGATTTTCCGGTCAGACAGTTACTCTCCAGATCGAGAAAACCACTCAATTTTTTTTTTCCAATCGCAAGTGCTACCTGAAAGACACCATGCGATGAGTGGGAGGATGTGACGCTAAAGTGACAAGAGAATTGGTAGCACACAACTTGTCGAGACAAGTGGGAGATATTGTGGGAGTAGGAGTCCTCCGCACTAGTGTGACTACATGCACAACTTGTATCGGACAAGTGGGAGATTGTTGGAGCAAGTGTCCTCCACAATAGTGCATTTATATTATAAATCTCATTTTGGAATATTAGTGGGATGACTAGTATTTTGATACTCCACGGCAGTTGATTAACGTAAATCGATAACGGTCAGCTGACTAGAGTTAGACGTTATTGTCGTATGACGGCGGTAATCAACTGACCCCTTTCGGTCACACCTATAGGTTGAGACCCAAACAGAAATCTAATTATTTGTATACGATACATATTAATTAGTAATTTATATATATATTTGATATATGTTTAGTTACGAGAGTTAATTATTGGAAATTGAGTTACGAACTCATTCCGGATAAGTTTATTAGTCAATTATACGATAATTGACTGAATAAATTTTACCTCTTATTTTAATACGATTAAATAAGATTTAATTTAATGATTAATAGTTAACTCATTAAATTAGTTGAGGTTATGCATATACTTTGAGGTAGAGGTGATTAGTTAATTATATTTACAAGGAGTTGTAAAATAAACTAACTAGGCATTGTGGGACCCATTATATATTGATATAATTATAAAATATCACTTAAAAGTTAACTGTATATTATTTATTAATTTGAGTCATATAATTGTTATATGATCAAATTAACCCTTAATTATACAAGATAATTAAACATATGATTATAAGTATTTGTGGGGCAAATATCAAAAATCAAAATGGACCACATGACACTAGTGGGTGCCGAAAATTGGTAGTGTATAACATGATGATTGTTGTTTCTTGTATTACACTACAACATGTGATCATGTCATGTTTATGACACATGATCATGGTCTTATTCACTACTACACTCAAAGTAATTGCATGAGATTATTTTAAGCAAAATAAGAGGCCACTTATGCTCATTATGGCCGGACCATAGTGTCCTTAAAAGGACAACTTTGTTGTTCATTTTGCTTGCTTGTTCATTCTTGTTTTGAATGCTTATCTCACTAAAAATCCTCTTCTCTCTAAAACCTCTCAAACACTAATATTTTCCTATTACTAGAGTAGTAATAAAATCTAATATTAGTTCATCTTTTCACTTGTGTTTTCTAGTTAAAACTAAGTGATTAGTTTGGGTTCTCTCTTGGGTGCATCTCAAAGGAGGTCTTCTAATTTGAAGATTACAAGGAGGATCATCTTTTTCTTTCTAGCACAAGAACAACAAGAAAGGTGGTTCTTGTTGTGCCCATATAAACCGAAATTTCCCAATGTAAGGAAATTTCTTCTTACCTTTTATTATGCATTTTAATTTGCATGCATGTTACATAGATCTTTATTAAACACTAAATTAACAAGTAATTTAGTAACTAATTAGAGGAGTCTAATTAGGGTCTATGAACTTTCAATTTTCTCTTATTATTATCTCTTATGAGCCGAAAAATTAAGAGAGGAAAAGACTATTTTCTCCTTCCTTTTTCAGTTATATTAGCATGTAATATAATATATACGTCAACTATAAATATCCGTATATTTATAATTTGCTTATTAAATATAACATATTATGTTTAATTACGAATTAACATTTTAATTCGTTTAAGCTTTTATTATATACATTGATTAAATATAACGGTTTATATTCAATTACGAATTGCATTTAATTCGTCTCAGCTAATATTATTTAATCGTTATTAAATAATCGTATCATCATTACATTTACTAACCTTTTAGTCATATACATCGACTAACCTTTTAGTCATATAATAAGGCATCAATATGATTATATTATTCATATAATCACATCTCTCAGACACATCCTTTAGGTGTGACTTTTAGGGACCAGTTGATTACCGCCATTAAAATGACAATAACGTCAAACTCCTAGCAAGCCAACCGTTATCGATAAACGTTAATCAACTGATAAGAATACTAAGTATACCCTGTGAACATGTAAGAGATTTATTTATGTTATCACACTAACTGTGGAGGACACTAGCTCCAACATACGGAAGTGTAGGTATACATAGATGATATGATTGTCAAATCCAAAGACAGGAACACATCGACAATCTTCGCAAGTTCTTTATCAGATTGCGCAAATACATCATGAGACTCAATCCTCGGAAATGTGCATTCGGAGTAACTTTAGGGCAAACTCCTAGGATATCTCGTTAGTCAAAGTGTAATATAAATTGATCTATCCAAGATCAAAGCCTTACTCAAAATGCCACAACTCCAAACAAAAAAGGAAGTTAAAGGTTTCTTGGGCAAGGTGCAGTATGTGAGTCGGTTCATATCGAAACTCACTATGCTTTGTGAGCCTATTTTCAAAACGCTAATGAAAACAGATCATACCATGTGGGATGATGATTGCCAAAAGGCTTTCGAAAGAATCAAGGAAATACTAGCCAAACCACCAGTCTTAATGCCTCCCCAATGAGATCAACCTCTTAGTTTATATCTCACAGTCACAAAAATAGCCATGAGGGCTATGCTCGCACAAACTGTTGGGAAAGAAGAAAGAGCCTTCTACTACTTAGAATATGAGTGCAAATACACACCTCTTGAAAAGACATGCCTCGCTCTTGTGTGGGCAACAAAGAAGCTACGCCATTACATGCGTAGCTACTCGGCCAAGGTGTACTCCAAAATGGACCCCATCAAATACCTCTTCGAGAAACCCGTCCTCAATGGATGTCTAGCAAGATAGACCTTAATGCTCTTAGAGTTAAATCTCAAATACGTACCTCTGAAAGTCATAAAAGGACGTGCCGTGGCTGAGTTTTTCGCAGACAATCCTATTAACGACACCCAAGCAATAAACATGTGGTCATTTCTAGAAGAGGATATATTGCAAACTTGTGTAGACTCTTGAGACCTATATTTTGATGGTGCATCGAATTTAAGAGGATTCGGAGTGGGAGTGTTGCTCATTTCTCCTGAAGGCGAGCATACACCACTATCTGTCAAACTCGACTTCGAGGTGACAAAAAACGCGGCAGAATACGAAGCTTGCCTTATTGGTTTACAAGCGGCGGTTATTCAAGGCATTAAGAATCTTCGAGTTCATGGGGACTCCTCCATGATAATCAACCAGGTCACGGGATCATGGAAAATTTGGAGTGAAAGTCTAGCACCCTATCAGGCCAGAATAGATCAATTTGCCCAATTCTTTGATCAAGTCACTTAACTACATCTACCTCGCGAAGAGAATCAATTCGTTGAAGCTCTTGCGAAACTTGAACCTTTGATGAACACGCCAGATCACATGATCGAAATGCCTATATGCATCGAACAACAGTCAGAACTAGCCTATGTGTACCAGCTCATCGACGAAGAAGAGAATCCTCTGTAACCCTGGTTCCAAGCCATTCTAAACTTCAAGCTCAACGGTACATACCCACCAGAGATAGATAAGAGGGGACAACGCGCCATACGCTTACTAGCCTCTAAATACCTCTTTCTGCAAGAAGAATTGTACAAAAGAACACCTCTTGGTGTCATCTTGCGTTGTCTTGATCGTTCACAGGCACAAACACTAATGGAAGAAGTCCATGAAGGAGAATGCGGCCCTCACATGAGTGGGCCCATGATGACAAAGAAGATAAAACGTCTAGGATATTACTGGACGACAATGGAGGCAAACTGTATTAAATACGTCAGACACTGCCACAATTGCCAAATCTTTGGGAATGTTCAGCATGTTCCTCCCTCGTTGCTTTACACCATGACCTCGCCTTGGCCATTTTCCGCTTGGGGAATCGACATCATTGGAAAGATCACTCCAGTTGGAACAGGAGGTCACTGTTTAATTTTGGTGGCTATTGACTATTTCACCAAATGGGTTGAAGCAACATCCTACACCAGTCTTACCGCTAAAAATGTGGCAAGTTCATACAAACCAATATCACCTGTCAATATGGTTGCTGAAATCATCAGTGATAAGGGATCACACTTCCAAGCAGAGACCGAGGAGTTCCTAGCCAAATACAAGATCAAGCATCATCATTCCTTGCCTTATCGACCTCAAACTAATGGCGCGGTAGAAGCAGCTAACAAAAATGTCATTACAATCCTCAAGAAAATGATTAACAATTACAGTGATTGGCCAAGAAAGATACCCTTCGCCTTGTGGGGCTATCACACTTCAGTTAGGAAACCCACTAGGGCCACTCCTTTCTATCTACCCTATGGAATGGAAGCTGTACATCCTGTAGAGTTGGAAATCCCATCCTTGCGTATTCTCCTAGAAAGTCAAATCCCAGAAGGTGATTGGAAGAGGGATAAATATGATGAACTCGTCCTCTTGGACGAACGTAGACTGCGTGCGTTACACAACGAACAGACGTACCAAGCACGTATCAAACGAGCATTCAAAAAACGAGTTAAATCCAGAAACATCAAGGAAGGGGATTTAGTGCTCAAATCAGACAGAGCTCTCTTACCTGTCGATCCACGAGGAAAGTTCAAACCTAACTGGGCAGGACCTTTTTTAGTCAAATCCATATTCGCAAGGGGTGCAGTTAGAATCACAGACCTAGACGAGAATGAATTTGCTAACCCTACCAACCTAGACTAGTTAAAACGGTACTACCCTTAGCATGCACTAGAAAAATGTGCCTCACGCAACCCCACGTGCCGCTCATACGACACGGAATAAAATCGGCCCCTGGCCAGTTGAATATATTGTCCCTATGCTCTTTCGATTTGACATTAAGATAACCCTCATGTCATCAAATAAATCGAATTGTCTCTCATTTGGGAGTAAGTAAAGCACATGCTACCCTTTTTCTAAGTTCATTACAAGCTCTTGCTTCGAACAATTATTCTTTTTGCATTTTCTCAAACTACGCGCAGGGTTTGATTTAGTTTTTCTAATGAATACATAGGCAATCCTTCACAGGATTTAACCCAGGTACTATTTTGAAATGTGAATAGAAGGACATTTTCATTTGCATTTGAAATGCGACAAGAATAATAAAGAAAGAAAAACTATTTAGTTTTTTTTTAACTAACTCAATCTTTCTTCATTATTCAAAAATAATAATAATAATATTTCATACATATAAAGAAATACTGAAATAAAAAGCTAAGGCTAGGATTCTAAAATCCACCATCTATTACAACATAATAATAATACTAAATAATAAAACTGATTAAGGCTACTCTTTCATCTTCCCTTTGCCTTTGTCATCTTTCTCACACTTTCTATCCTGACCACGAGCGGATGCTCCCGCATCACCTCGGACCTAATCACCAACGGTCATTCTCGAGGTCTGGCCTTATCGTGTCTATCCATCACCACCCTCGCAGCAGGTTTAGTCCTCGACCTCTTCGCTGGATGCATGACTAGGAACCCGGCTTCCTCCTCACCTTCAGTCAGATATTTGGACTTCTCTTTACCACTTTCATAGATCTTATAGTCCATAGGCTCACGTTTCCTTAGTTTCTCGCGCTCTTTCGGAGTACTAGCCTTCCTCCATCGTAGATATGAGTCAGATACCCATAGGGAGCCAACAGGAACGGGTATGAACCACAAATTCCTTTGCACCCATCTGGCAACCCATTCCCTACAAGACTTTGCAGTATGAGCCAAGGCGGTCTGGGGAACAGTATCAAGTTTCGGGATCCTCTACTTAAGACCCACTTGCCTCACCAGTCTCTCCAGAAAAATACATACCATGAATTCCAAACCAGGAATTTGAAATGACCGAGTTGGGTCCAAAGATGATGACCCAGTGACTACTCAAAGATGCCACCATGGCACAGTCCATCGGATCAAGGGGCCGCCTTCACCTTTCAGTTTATTTTTCCAATAATTGGGAATCCTGGTGAAATCAAACATATAGAGCCTAATCCTCATTGTGATCGAGCGAGCACGATATCCTTGAACATTAACTGGGGGTGATGCGTGTCGTTATACACCAAAAATAAAAGCCTAAGTCTACTAACTAAGAAGATAGCGGAAGTAGGGTCGATCTCCACAGGGAGGAAATTAACTAACTGTTATCTAAATCTGCCAGTCACAATCTAGGGGTTTTGAATTGGGTTTAAACTAAACTAAATAAGATTTAAAGGAAGAGAAATAAAGGTAGAAATTAACACGAAATAAATCAGATAAAAGAGAATATGCTAGGATTCGGTCCACTGCAATATCGGCATCTACGGGTCAACTAAGTCAGTCAATCTATCAATGAGAAGGGCATTGGTTTTCTCCTCTCGGTCTCATACCACCCTAGGGATTTTCCTAATTAACTCTCGTCCTCTTAGGAGTCACCTATCAATTCTAAGCAAGCCTTTCCCTTCCAATCTCTCGATCCCGGTCGGGGTTAACTACCTAGCCAGTCTCCTGCGTGCACTCATTCGACTAATCTCAATTAAATTGCTTAGATTGATTCTCATATTCAAGACTAACTAAAATACTCTACCCTATCATGCCTCTACTACAGTTTTCCTCATCCTAACATACAAGGGAATTAGCTACTCATGCTATTAATGATGTTAATAAAGACGATTGAACATATGATATTAGACATAATATAATCGTAATTAACAAGCATAAAAACAGTAATGCAGCAATTAAGAGAAGTAAACTTCTTTCAAGACTAAAATAAAGATTAAGAATAAAAGAGAGAAAAGAGTTTACAATCTTAGCAATCCAGCGTAAAGAACAAATCCACGTCGATAATAACCCGAATGTAAACTAAAGATTAATAAAGTTCAGAAACTAATGTTTTTTGCTAAGTGTCTGCTAATAATCGATAATAATGAATGAATCCTCCTAATGACGTATATAAGGGTCTTATATAATGCATAACACGACTCTAAACCCTAATTATTCTACGGACTTAAGGCCCGTGATAGGTTCCACTCGATCGAGGGAAAATACCCTTCGATCGAGGTCTTTATTTGAGGAAATCAGTCGATCGAAGACTTCCTTCTCTCGATCGACCAACTTGTTAACAGCTACCACTCGATTGAGCAAAGATATAGCTCGATCGAGGTCTTCCTTACTTCAACTCTCCTCGATCGACCAAAGGTATAGTCAATCGAGGTCTTCTGGCTTGTCATGTAACGTTGGTCATGGCCTCGGACTTGATTGTAAGCGGGTTCACGCTTTCCCATGCAAGAGCTTCTGTTCCCTTCCTTCCATTCTCCTAAATGCATGCAAAGTGGACTGTTTTGGCTCGGTTTCCGCTACTACGCAGCTTGTACCTACAAAATGGTAATGAAAGTACAAAGTCGCCAAATAGGGGCATATAGTGATATAATATCACCTAAATGACATAGAAATGCGTGCATAAATGGACTAAAAAGTCTATATAAAATACACGCATCAAACTTCCCCAAACCTAACCTTTCTCATTATATATTTTCATTTTTTCATTTTCTTTCTTTTCTTTTTCTTGGCTGATCGAGGGAAAACCTCTCGAGCGAGTGAAATAAGTCACTCGATCGAGGCAACAAATAACAACATCTACTCGATCGAGCTACAAGCTGCTCGATCGAGGCACTATTCAACACTTCTCTACTTTTTCTCGCAAATACCCACTCCAATCAATGAAAACGAGCCAAAAACTGACACAACGGTAAAATATACCTCGACTACTAAACTAGCTTGGCAAAGGTAGGCTTAGTTTAGAATGTAGTTAAGGGCAATAGGCGGATATGGCTTTGTGTGGAGTTAATGGGGTAAAATGAGGAAAAGGGAGATGCAAATATTCTCAAAACACGTAATACCGACCACAAACCCAATGCGTGCAGGCAATAAGAAATCAACGTTCATATACAAGCAAATGACACGAGATGTGGGGAGTAACTACTCACATTCCTAGATGAACTGGTCAGAAATGTCACCAGTTATAGGCTCTAAAACTCAGAATATATAAGTAGTTTGCCAAAATGTTGAGTTAAGTCTAATGATCAAATTTAAATTCCAAGACAAAATTCAATAGTTCACTACTTCGATTTTACTAAGTAAGTCAAGAATGGTGCAAGGAATGGCATAAAATAGACTTGTAGTGCAATTTCATCATGAACAAGACTCCAATTTGGGGTTGTTGTTGGTGGTGGCCGTGACTGGTGGCCGAGAAACAGGCCCGGCAGGCCCGGTTCAGGCCCGGTCCAGGCCCGGCTGCCCGGTCTTGGTTGGCCCGTTAATTGGCCCTTTGGGCTTGTGTCGATACTTGATTGTTTTGTTGTTGTTTTGACGGGTTTTAAATATGTTAAGCATGCGGGAAATATTAAGAAACGATTTTAGAAATGGTTGACCAAAACAGGCCCAAACCAGGCCCGTGGGCCCGGTCCAGGCCCGGTTCAGTCTCGGCCCGGTCCAGGCCCGGCTGACCCGTGAGCCCTCCTTTGGGCTTGTGACGGTTTTTGAGTTTATTGTTATTATTATATCATGTTTTGTAATATTTAGCAAGTGGGAAATTTTAATAAGTAAATTATTTAATTAAACGGTTTTCATAATATTATTATTTCTCACATGTTAGAAATTATAGCATGAGATTGTAGTTTAATTTGATATCCCTTAAGTCAAGCGGGTTTCGTAAGAATTAATAATTCACATGTTAGAAATTAGAATAAAATAGCATGAAATGAATATGATGTTCTTATGTTCAAGCCTAAATGGCTAAGACTCTCTTTCTAGCCGGTTTGACCAAACGGGTTTGGTCAAACTATGATCTAGTCAGCCCCGTTTTGACTGATGACCCGTCGCGGGACTCGGGTCGGGGATTTGTCTTCAGGTAAGGTTTTATTTAATGAATGAATGAATGAGCCTTAGTAGATATGAGGCGATATGATATTTGAATGTGATTTATATGCAATTAGTCACATGATAGGAAGTTTTTCCCGTGACTGTTTAATTGTATGATATATGTCGTGTTGACTAAGTACTCATAGAGAATTATGAGTTTATGGCGTGTTGACCATTCTAATTCTAAATGAGTACCTTAGACCATGACATTGATAGACCTTACTATCTTTAACGAGTATATAGTTCACAGCTTGATAGCTTTTGTGTCACTGGCCTGGGATTTTGATACCAAGCCGGGGCATGGCTGCCTAATTGCATCCACTTTGGGAATGGAGCCAGCTTAAGTACTAGCCAACTCTGCTTAGGGGGTCTCCTAGTAGAGATTCTCATGTACTTTTGGTCATGAGACAGGGAATGGGTTAGCTGTTGTCGCTAGGTCTGCGCAGTCTAGGACTAGGATGTTTATCCTACCTTGTGGTATAGACTCGAGTTACAGAAGTCGACTATTGACTGTGCTAAGAACTTATGCCTGTTTCTAGACGTATTGGTCTTTTCATGTTTGATGATTCTATGAATCGTAGAAGGTGAGATGCAAGCCGGCTACGGTTGATAGAGTTTGGATTACCGGTTGTTAACTGATTCACATGATAGCTTGCATGAGTAGCTTAGCCGTCATACGCTAGGTTATATGTTAGTTATTTATTTCATAACATGAAAAGCATATCGTATATGTTAAGGCTTTGAATTTTCCATATACATCTCTTTTGTGTTATTCATGTTTTATTAAACTCGACATTTCGTGGCTGGGAGAACTCGGAGTTACTCCCCACTGACTGTGGCTTCCGTGTTTACATTTAATGCGGTCGACAGGTTTGTGATGCATGCTTGGGTACATTGACGAGCTAGCGAGTGAAGTATTACCTTGGACCTATATTCGGTTCTTAGGATTGTATTATTTAATACACTCTTTTATTTCCGTATTTATTAGGGAGATATGTCTCCCGTTTTAGATACTTCTTATGTATAATATTATTTCCTTTTTGTTATGAACCTTTTTCTTTAAGACACCTTTGTTATGATGAATATATTTAATGGTAGGTTCCGGTTTTAAAATTTATCGATTTTCACTAAAGTGAACCTATTAAAAACGTATTCTCATCTTTTATTTATTTAAATTACTTGTTTATCTTTCCGCAAATTCGAGGGTGTCACATAAATCTTCTATAAAACACAGCCAGCTCGTGATTTCAAATCACTTTGATCAGTTTGGAAACTGAAGTCGTGTAACCCTTACACGCAACCTTTTAAAAACTCCAAACACATGGAACATATCTTTTAGTCCTTCGCAAGTACTAAGGATGTTCTTTATGGCTATTAAGTGACTCTCACTTGGAATTGATTGCAAATGATTCGTCATACTCAAAGCATGCGAAATGTCGGATTGAGTATACATCACAGCGTATATAATTGATCCCGCAGCGGAAGCAAAAGGTCTCAATTATGATGTGTTCAACTTCCTTGAACTAGTCAAAGATCTTATCAATATAATAATTTTGACTCAATTCTAATATCCTTTAGATTTATCTCCATAAATCCAGATATCTAAAGATGTATTCTACTTCTCCAAAATCTTCCATCATCTAAAATGATCAATATGTCTCCACATATAAGACTGATGAAAACCATATTACTCCCACTAAACTTCATGTATAAACATAATTCCTCGAGATATCGAGAAATATTTTATGACATGATTGACACACTAATTCCAACTCTTTAGTGCTTACTTAAGACATCCTCTTAAGCTTGCAAATTAACTTAGGATAGTTAGGATCTACGAACCCACAGGTGAATATAAAATATACTACCTCTTCTAGAATCGTATTCAAGAAGGTGGTTCTTGAGATCCAGTTGACATCATACTATTATGATATGCTGTAATCGCTAAGTATATTCGAATGGATCAAAGAATTAAGGTTGGTGCAAAACTCTTTGCCTACCAAGTTATCTTTGAAAACATTTTAATGTTCATCCATGCAAATTTTGATCTTAAAAATCAATTTACATTGAAGAGGTCGTACTTCTTCAAGTAAAATTTTACCAGGTCACATACCTGACCATCATGCATGGAGTCCATTACGAATCGTATGACTCTAAGCCATATCAAGAAGTTGGGACTAAAAACAGTCTTTTATAAGTCGCATATTAGAATTCATCACTATAAAGGAGCGATAAAATTCCACCTAACCTCCTAGGTTCCGAAGAAACAACTACTGAACAAGCAATGAGGAAAACTTTTTCCGGACCATATGCTCAGTTTGTGGCTCTTGAAATATTTTCTCCCACTCTGTCTTTTCAAGAAATAATCGTATTTTTATTGAAAGACAGCATCACGAGTCACAAACGCTTTGTTCTCGTGGTCAATGTGGGATTATTGAGCACTTGTTTCATTCAAATAACTTATAAATTAGGTACGCTACCTACCCATATCTTATATGGAATGAAATCAGACTGTTTTAAATGTGTTTTAATATGGTGGGAAAAGAAATAGCAGACAAAAATATTAAGATCCCAAGGTTAGTCAAATGGCTCATTTTGACTTGATAAAGACAAAACCATATCGTATAAGGTTCTGTTTCTCTATTCAACAACACCTTATCTAATAATGTGTGTTAGAGAAGTTAACTTGTGAAACCATTTCACAATACTTTTGGTGAAAATCAAAGTCAATACTTAGATATTTATAGTTACGAATTAGTCGTAAGTCCTTGATCTAATGCTCTAGTGGTTAACTACTTCTCATTGAAGCTCTTTGAACTTTTCAAAGATTTCTCTTAGCACCTCATTAAGTAGAATCAAACATAATATCTACTTAAATCATCGGTAAATCAAGTGAAGTAATCATTACCATCTCTGGTTGTGTTTGTTATTGGACCACACGTATTCTCATGTAATGGGGCCAATAATTGACTAGTTCGATTTCCTTTTCAACAAAAGGGCACGAATCATCTTGCCTTGAATACAAGATTCGCACACACCATAAGATTCAAAATCAGATGGGTTAGGGATAGTTGTTAATACTAGCCTCTTAATGTGCTACACAATCCAGAATTAAGATTAGATAAGGGTCACCAATTTTGAACTTTTACAATCTATATGACAAGTAATTATTACTAGTTTAGATCAAGAATATATTTACCTTTGATTGGTATGGGATAACCATTGACCAAGTATAGGTATAAAAAGATACAACGTTTGTTCTATTCACAAAAGTGAAACACTTGTGTCGTACACTTAAGTGGATACTATATTCTTTATTTAGAGGTTATTTACATAATAACGTTTATTAAAGTATACCTCTAAATCTAAAACTAGATTGATCACATTATAACTTTTATATGTCTCTATAGAAATAAAACTACAATAGTTATATTTCCCTTGTAGGTCGACATTTAATTATGGTTAGTCGTCGCACGAATCATTATTATATGCATTGAATACATTGATGAAAACCATAATAGGTATCTAATACCCAAAAATTGCATTTAGCAAAATAAATGTCGATCATATAGATATTATGGGTGAAAAATTACACCTAATTTCTAACTCTTTAGAAAACTTTGGGAAGATTCTTTTCTTGTGTCCTACACTGTAAAATAGAATCGTCAAAAGTTGGGTTCGACACCTTGCTTGGGTTTTGACTTTACTATTCAAAATAGTCTTGCCTTTTTCCCTTGCCTTGTGTCAAAGTCGAGCCAACCTACTCTTGAACCTCGTCTTAACAATTAAGAATATAAACATCATTCTTAGTGCTCCCACTCACTTTCATGAATCTCTACTTAGACAAGTATATTGAAATTATTGTGAAGACTATTCTTCATTTCATTCATGGTTTTACCTTCAAAAGGATAAACTTTTCATGAAGTGATTACGGTATTTGGTTTGTTCACGATTTCAAATAAATCGATTAACCTAGTCATCCCAACTGTTTTGGCCTCTTTTGAGGTAAGCCTCGATAAGGAGCATTATGACGACATACCAAAATACAAACATTTTCTTTGGAGCAAAAATTTGATGTACCATTGTTTATAAGAAGGCGTCACAAAATATTCAAAAACGCTTTTGACTAAGTGTGACTTATTCATTTACTCTTCATAAGAGACATTTGCAATGGTGAATATGAGGATCAAAAGATACAATTCATTTTGTCTTTAGCTACGGTGGTATAAACGGAGATTGCAATCAAAATGCTACCGTATAAAATAATGGAAACCTTTTCCACGATTGAACGGATTTATAAGTTCATAGAAGAAAAATAATTGTCATTGCGCGAATAAAAATAAATATCAACGGAAAATAAACATTCATTGCTTATATATATTTTACTTGTAAAAACAATTTTAAACAAGTCACTCATATAATGACCCCTCACGAAATTATATAAGTGATTCCAAGACCCATCTTTAGACAAAAATAGTCATCGCATGCTACCTTTATCTAAAAATGGTAAGTCAATACTTGACTAATTCTACACTTAGAACTCTTGGTTGACGGATTTCAACTAAATCCATCTCCTAGTCCCAAGATAACGCTTATCTCGTTGAGTCCAATCCAATTTTGGCTTGTGATCGCATCACCCTACTTACCCGAGGTAAAAAGGGACCCACGAGCGTGGTAGCCCTAATGAACACGGGGTTCATAGGTGTTACTAATTGGTAAGGCTAAATCTCAATTTTTTAAGTTATGTGAGAGGTCTTGTCAATTTTGTTATTAATTCCCTATAAGCGAACTAAGTCGGTGAATTGTGAATAACGTTGAATTGACAATAACGGTAAATAAAATGCATGTGTGACGATTTTGGCATGAGCGAAAATAAAGCTAGCAATCAAGCAACAATAAAATCCTAGTATGGCCACCTAGCTAATCAAAATTAACCTTAAAAATCACTATCAACATTTAAATCGCATTTAAATTCAAACTAATTAACTAAACTGATTTAGAACTCAAAATTAGTCAATACTAATTTTGTTGGTCATTAATTAGATCGATTTGATTTCATTTGCTAAATATTACGGTTTAATCATAACAATTATGAAATAAAACCAAAATAAAATATAAACATCATAAAATTTGAAACCAAAAATTTTCTACATTCTGGAACAATTCCAGGACTATAAAAATAAAAACATTTGCTCAAAAAATTTAAATTATTTTATGAACAAATAGCTTTGTATTTAATGGTTTTATCAAAATAAAACATTAGATATAGTAAAACAGTGAAACAAATTATGAAATTTCACCAGAGTATCAACATCAGAATTTAAAATGTACAAAAAATTTTCAAGACCAGAAATGGAAGTTTCAATTTTATGAACATTATAATCTCATATTATCGACTTTTATCGTATAAAAATCAATGAACATGCAATACATAAGTAAAAGTCACGAAATTTTACATACAATATTTAAGAAATGCATGTGAGATCATATTAAAATTTCATGGCCAGAATCAACATGTAACTATTTTTAGTTAACTTTTAACTCATAAAATGCATGTTAACTCGGTTTAAACGCCATAAATCAAAATAAATAGCAAATTAATCCCTAAAATCACGAAATTTGATCACAAACATTTTGAGGTCAGTAGGTATACATGCACCAAAAATTGTTGTCAGAATCGTATTTTAACTCAAAATCTTTGATTTATTAGTTATCTTATAACTTTAATAAAATTGTCCAAAATGAACATGCATGCTACAAGCTAGCTCTGATACCAATTGAAAGTCCATAGACCTTAATTAGACTCCTCTAATTATTTACTAAATTACTTATTAATTTAGTTTATAATGATCTATGTAACAAGGATGCAAATATAAAGACATTTATATAAGAGAAGAAATTTCCTCACATTGATATGGAAAATATAAGGCCCAACAAGAACTCCTTCTTGTTGTTCTTGAGCTATAAATATGGATGAACACAAACAATCTCCAAAGTAGAAGATCTCCTCTAAGTTGCACCAAGATTAACCCAAATAATCTACCCTTATTATTAACTAGATAATAAGATAGATATTATACTACTAATATTATGACTATATTACTACACTAGTAATACTTAGTAAATATTAGTATTTGAGAGTTTTTAGTGAGAGGAAGAATTTTAGAAAGAAGTATGACAATTGAACAAAATCAAGTGGTAAAATAATGAACAACCTTTGTTCATTATATAGCCAAAATGGCCGGACCTTGTAGTCCTAAAATGACTATTATTTTGTTTGATTTGTTCACATGCATTGAAGTGGAGTGTTGTAGAAAAGATGATGATTGTTTTATACTTGTTATGTCACTTTCAACAAGTAACTAAAGAGTAAAAACAAGAACAAAATCATCACCCTTCTAACTACATACCAACCGGCCACATTGGCCTAGTTTGGTCCATATTGATTTTTGATATTTATCTCACAAATACTTATTGATCATATGGTTAATTATCTTGTATAATTAAGTGTTAATTTGATCATATAACAATTATATGACTCAATTAAATAAATAATATGTACTTAACATTTTAAGTAATATTTTACCATTATATCAATATATAATGGGTCCCACAATGCTTAGTTAATTTATTTTACAACTCCTTGTAAATATAATTAACTAATTACCTCTATCTCAAAACCTCAACTAATTTAGTAATTTAACGATTAATTACTAAGTTAAATCTTATTTAATCGTATTAAAATAAGATATAAATTTATTAGTCAATTATCGCATAATTGAAAAATAAGTTAATCGAATTTGAGTTCTTAACTCAATTTCTAACAATTAACTCTCGTACATATCGAATATATGTAATGTACTAATTAACTGTATCGTATACAAATAATTAGTTACTATTTGGATTTCATCCTTTAGGTGTGACCGAAAGGGATCAGTTGATCACTGCCGTCAAACGACAATAACGTCAAACTCTAGTTAGCCAACCGTTATTGATTTACGTTAATCAACTGACTAATCATATATGTAGTCAATAATTATCCCAATAATATTCCATAATAAGATTTATTATGTGGCGCACTTTTGTAGAGGACACCTACTCCAACACAGGAAACGACGCAGCAACAGCTGCGCCTCTTCCTCAAGCTATTCTCAGGATTTCCAGCTTGTGCACCTTCCTAATTCGTGTTCGTGTATGATTTCCTATTCCTATAGGATATGGGTTCGGAAAATATGGCGAGTTACCAAGGTTTTGGATTTCCTAGTCCTAGCCAGGTTCGGTTTTCTAGACGATAATCGACATTTTTGCCAATTACGCACACTTATTCATTTTCTTTTCTTTCCTTTTTCGGAAAATCTTCTTATTTCCATTTTTTCAAAACTTATATATATATATATATATATATAATATATATATATATATATATATATATATATATATATATATATATATATATATATATATATATATATATATATATATATAGATTTAGGATCCGGTGGAAACGACCACTCGGTGCAAAAAGTGAAAACGACCTATATATACACAATAACCCACGCGCGTGACATTAATTCACTGTCCCATCTTCATTCACACTGTCACCGTTGTCCACCATCTCTGACGCACCAATCACCAACTCTGTCACCATCACCACCACCCCACCCCACAGCCAGACCGACACCTCGCCGGCAACTACCATATGTTGTCTATTTATATCTTACCACCACAATTTTCCCTCCCTCTTCAAACTCTACCCCAAACCAATATTCCTTATCATTCCTCTCAACCCCTCCTAACAAACAACAACATATCTTATACGACATCGTCCACCAACATCATCAAGAGCATCAGACACACGACCACCACATAAAACCACTTCCACTTCCACGACCACCAGCACCACACACATAGCCATTCTTTTCAGCCGACGAATGGTTTGTACTACCTATTGACTCTGGTCTACTAGAAAATTTGTCATCAACAATGGCAGAAAAACGGCAAGCTTGAACGTCACTAACAATGGCGGAAAACGAGAAGCAAAAAGAACCGCCACTATTTCAATGTATCTACCCTACTTTTTCATGTATCTAGCCAGTATTTTAATGTACCTTAACATAGATACACAAAATTAGTTGATAGGTACATTAAAATTGGTTTGAGATACATCAATATATAAATCGGATACACTAATGTTGCTTAGCCACCTCGGCCGCCTCGCCCTCGTTGCTACTTCTTCTACTATCGCCCTAGGTGCAAGCAAGGACCACCACAGTTCCACTCCTTGCCGTCATCTAATTTTCACAGTCCCTCGTCGTCGCCGTCGCCATTTGATTAATTGAATTGGATTTACATCATTGCTTTAGGGAACGGGATGTACGATTAATGGCGACGGGAAGGTGGTTGTGATGGTGATGGGGGCGAAGGCATCAGTTTGGCAGCGTGGCGGTGGTGGTGTTAAATCAGGAAGAGATGAAAGTTATTATATGGTAAGGTTGAGTGAGAGAGGAAGGTAAGTTTGTATTTTATTTTGGGGCAGAGTGCACAAGTGAGTGCTGAGTTGGTCTTTTTAAGTGTACAATTAGTTCGTTTCCACTTTTTGCACCGAGTGATCGTTTCCACCGGATCTTGACTCTATATATATATATATATATATATATATATATATCTTTTCTCTTCTTTTTTTTAGGGGGTAACCCTCCCTATTGTCAGTCATGTTTTTACATTTTCTACATTTTTTCGCGTTTCGTCATATTCAAGCACATGTAAAATGTTTGAATAGATTATTTATTATATACTGCATGTAATGTATGTGAATTCTATGTAAATTCCGGCAGCATGACGGCAGAAACCGTCAGCTACCAAACCTGTAGGAACAGAGGATATCTTTTAGCAAAGGTACTTAGGCCGTTGTAACACAGTAAAAAAGGAACATATACACAAGACTGTTGGAGTGAGTGTCCTCAACAATAGTGCGATCATATAATTAAATCTCAATAATAAGAATACAAAGGGACGATGAATATTTTAGTCAACTGGTCAACATAAATCGGTAATGATTGGCTCAATTGAGTTTGACGTTACTGTTCTATGACGGTGGTGATCAGTTGATCCCTTGAGGTCACGCCTAAAGGACAATCCCCTAATCATGTACATTAATTAATTGTATAACGATACAGATTAATTAATCCCTTAAATTGAACTAAGTTTATTGTAAGTGAGAATTATATCTTATTATAATATGATTAAATAAGATTCGTTTTAGTAATTTAATTGTTATATTACGAAGAATGCATTATGTTTATGAAACATTTGAGATAAGCAAAATTGGTTGATTATAATTACAAATTGTTGTAGATTATATTAACCAAATATGAGATGACCCATTTTGTTTACATGTAATTATAAAACGTGACTTAAAATGTTCAGTCTAATTTATTTGTTATGAAATTTCATTTAATTAGTTAAATGCACATTTATAAGCTAAATTACATGTTATATGTCACATGTCACATATGTGACAAATGACAAAATGCAAAAATAAAATGGATACCCACTTTATATGGGTGCACCGATTTTTGTAGTGTACAAGAGGGTAATTAGTTTTTTCGTATTATTCTAATTGAGAATTAGACACAATCATACACAAAATTATTACCAACACTCCACCTTATGTCTTGTGAAGAACAACATGAAAGGGACAACACCCCACCCATGTGATGGTGGGGTGGCCGGTCATAGCAACAAAATAAGAAGGATTATTGCCTTCTTATTTAACACACAATCTCATATTCATTTTGCATGCAATCTCCACTTCTCTCTAATTTACTTTCTTACTCGAAAACTTAAGAAGTTTTCACAAAAATTAGAGTTCATATTCTAATAAGATTACTAGAGTAGTAATAGAGTTATTAGATTTATTTTAAAGGGTTACTACTTATAATACTAGTGTAGTATTTTAGTAGAGATAAAAAGGGTTGTCTTGGGTGCTACTAATAGGAGTGTTATTATACTAAGAACTTGGAGATCATCCTCATATCCATAGCTCAAGAACAATATCTGAAAGGAGTTCAAATATTGTGCCCATTTCTTCATAATCAAAGTAAGAAATTGTAATTTCCTTATCTTTTGTTATGCATGCATAAGGTCCATATAGTTTAAGAGTACACTATTACTAAAATGATATTAGAAATGTCTAATATCGAGTTTAAGAAACTTACAAGCGGTATCAGAGCTTTGATTGTTCCATGCATAATCGATTTATAGTTTTTTCGAGTGAATGTAACTTAAAGAAAACTAGTAATTTGTGTTTTATGAGATAAAATCACAAAGTCATTTGCATGTCAATATATTCTAGTCCTAATATAATTTTAGGTCATTTTGATGATTTAAGGAAATTTATATTGCTCAAATATGATTTTTAATGTTTTTATTACATTTTAATGAGTAAAATGATGTTTAAAATGCTAAAACTAGTTAGACATATCTTCTGACCTTGAAATGTTTACACAATATCACACATGTAATTTACTTAGTGTATGTGAACTTTAGTGTAAAGTGGACTTATTTCTCATGTTTTATGATTTTTATATGATAAAATGGAATAAATGAAGGTTAGATGGTTAAAACTACTTCCGCTTTGAATCTAACCATGAAATTTTAGTAGGTTTCGACATGCATGTATTCCTGACAGAACGGAAAATTTAATACTGATAAGTTTTGTCTAGCGTGATTTATGAATTTTTAATGTAAAAATGGCATAAATAGTGACTTATTTAGCAAATATAGCTAAATTAAGTTTCATGTCATGAGAAAATTATTCCTAGTTGAATAAATGTCCCACATTTCAGATCTAAAGTTGAAAATTTAATTTGATTAATTTTCGCATGCTTTATGTACTTTATTTGATAAAACCAATAAAACGCAACTGATTTTTCTCAAAATCATTTCAAATTTTTTAACCTTAATCTTTGACAATATGAGTGTCATGAAAATGTTCCAGAATGTACAAAAATTTAAAATTCAAATTTTGAAATTATTGTAATTAAATTTGGATTTATTTGATTAAAATATGATTTTAAAGTTTATTTTTGAGCAATTATATAACAAGTTAAATTATTGTCAAAAATTGAGTGATGACTAATTTTGAGTCCTAAATCAGTTGGGATAATTAACTTGGACTTAAATATGATTTAAGTTTTTTTTGATGATTTTAAGAAGTTATTATCACGCATTTCCGTAAAACCAGGTTATATACGATATAAACCGTATAATAGGGCGATTTGACATTTAAAATGAGCATGTTTTATACATATTATAATGATGCATTTTTTAATTTATGAATGTCATATTTTCTTTTATGAATGTCATAAATTATTTATGTATTTTGAATTATGTGATTTAATCCTTGTATGGCCTTAGTTTTAATCTATATTGCCCGAAATGTAAGGGAGTATTGATTCGGTTGTAACTTAATGTGATCTCGTATCACTTTTATTGTATAATTTTATTTTACAAATGTATAATAGGAAATTACTGTAATTTTATTATATATTTTGTAAATATTTGTAATACCGAAGTTTTCCAAAGACGGTGCCATTTGGAAAGGCGTTCCGAAAGAGACGGTGACATTGGGAAGCGTGCTTATGGAGCTCAAGGGACCAAATGAGTTGGTTTCCGAATTTGTAATAGATTATATGATTTTCTATTCTAGGAAAGGCCATACTAGGAAATTTTATTTTTGCTTGAATTTTATTTAATATTTTTGCATGCATTGCCAAATCGCCATAACATGACATGCATATTTCTTGGAGTCTTCAACCATGTCAATTAAAATTATCGTTAATTCATCGATTTAGTTCTCTTAAACGAGATAGATAATAAATTGACATGACCTCTCATAATAAATTGAGATCAAGCCTTACCAAATAGTAGAGCCCATGAATCCCAATTTCGCAAGGAAGTAGGCTCAGCTCACCGGGTGCTAAACTTGTTACATTGGGTAAGTGGGGTAATAAAGGTTATTACTTCGAAATTTGGATTGAGCTCAACGGAAGTATTCCCGACCGTAGCCGCATGTGTTCCGGGCTTAAGATAAATATTAAAGTAATATTATCAACCGAGAGTTCTAATGTAGAATCGATTAAAGAGTTAATCCACCGAATTATGTTAATGAGGGATGAATCGGCTCACCGTGCCCAAGTTGATATGAATTTAGATCTCGGAATCATTTATAATAGTTGGGTAGAACTCACTATTTAAATGTTAAAATTTGTTTTTAAAATGTTTACAAGTCTTTAAAATTATAAATGTTGACATTCCTTTATGTCTAAAAATTTGTAGTTGATATTGATCAAATCGCAATGGCTAGTTCATCCAACATGACAACCACTAACGCTTCAACTCTCACCAATGTCTCATGGCTTCGATCCTTCATGGATCGATGCAAGTTAGACAAGAATTGCGCAAATTTTGCCGATTGGGATGCGCAACTCTGCTTGGCCGCGGAAGGTGACGACAAGCTTCGTTACCTTAACGAAGCCTCTCCCGAAACACCTAATGAAAGGTCAACCGCCGCCGCAAGGCGAGCCTATGAGGCTTACCACAAAGAGTCCGCCGCGATCAAAAATGTTTTGATCTTCTCGATGGAGGCCGATCTCCAAAGGAGTGCCATAAAGATGAGCACGGCCTATGAGATCTACACGAAGGTTGTGACCATGTTTTCACAAGCTCTTACGATCATACAATATGAGACGGCTTCCGCATTTATCGACATAAACTTAAGAGAGGGCCAAAAAAGTTAGCCCTCATGTACTTAAATTGATTGAGCATGTCGAGACTCTCAAATTGCAAGGGGTTGACATTCCCGAACAACTCGTTATTGATCGAGTACTACATTCCTTGGGGAAAATCAAGGATTATGTGCAGTTTAGGGTAAACTACAATATGCAAAACATGAAAACCTATCTCCATGAATTGCACAAGATGCTTGTGCAAGCCGAGAGAGACATGGGGCTAATTGTTAGTACCTCCAAGGATGTACTCAACATCGATAGCAAGAGTAAGGGAAATTTCAATAAAAGTGCTAGCAAGGGGAAGAAGCCCTCCACCTACAAAGGCAAGGGAAAATCTATTGAGAATAGCTCACCCAAGCCTAAGAAGGGTGCCTCCTATGAGGACAAATGCCATTATTGTAATGGCATAGGGCATTGGAAAAGGAACTGCCCTAAATATCTAGTAGATATTAAAGCTGGAAAGGTTTTTCTAGTAGATAAATATTTATCCCTATCAATTATGCTATGATCTCAACTTTGGTATAAGATACGAGTTGTGATTCTTACCCTTTTTATTGTAATTAGGGATTGCAAGCAAAGATAAGGGCAAGGAGAAGCAAGCCTAAGAAGGATCTTCAAGGGAAGCTAAAAGTAGCTCACCATGGTTGTAGACCTAAGGAAGCTTGGCCTCGAGATTGTCACCCTTTTTTGAATGTAATATGGTTGTTTGGAACATTTTATTTCCTTGTTGGACATGGAAGTTTTATTTTCAAGAACAATTTTTTGTAATTGAATATTAGTGACTTGGTTTTCAACCCAAGCCACTCGGTTTGTGGAAACTTTTATCGTTCCAAAATTACTATTATACACTACTTGCATTTACATAACGTAAATTGTATAGACTTAAATTGATCATATAGTATTATGATGATTGGATCATTATAATAAGTTCAAAAGCTAAGAATTTGATTCTACTTTTGAAAGATCAATTGTTAAGTCAAATTGAGTTATTGAACTCAAAGTAGGGAATCTACCAAACCAATTGGCCACACCAATTTTAAGGATAGTATATGACATGAATATGAGTTCACCTCTTTAGCTTATAGAACTAGTCTATCTCAAAGCTAAGATTCGGTGTCTTTACAATAAAGTCTTTAGTAGATCACTTAAGGTCATGTTGTGATACTTCTACCTCCCTCACGAGTATGAGTACAAATTTTTTTTTGTGGCTCATAAGGCTATCTTTAAGGAAAATAGTTGTAGTTTTCTAAATATAGAGTGGGAGAAAATTAAGCCACAACGTAAAACTAGTTCGGAACTGGTGCAGAAACCAAAAGAAAGCCTTCTTAGGTGAATCCTTAGACTAGTGACGAGACCAAAAGAAAATGTTCTTGATATAATAAGATTATGATCTATGAAGTGGAAGTACCTAGAAATTTTAAAAATTCGCTTTTCTAACATAAGAGACTTATGAAATGATCGTGCTTGTCGCGAGCCCGATGCAAAAATAATTACCCACACTTAGGCTAACAACATAAGGAATGTAATTAGGGAAGTAGGGATCGATCCTCAGGGAGTACGTGTTAACTATGAATTGCTATGGAGTGATTTTCATTTAAGTTCGAGTCATTTGAGGTGGTTGTCTAAACTACTAACATAAAATAAAATGACAAGTATGTAAATGACGATAATAAAATGACAAGTATGTAAATTGCAATAAAATAAATCTAATCTAATTGACGATAATTAAAATGACAAGTATTGAAAGGCTACCTAACTAATAAAATGACAATAAAGTAAACTATCTAAGAACGATAATAAAATGACGGTAAAGTAAACTAACTAAACAACAATAAAATAAACTATCTAAAACGGTAAAATAAACTATCTAATCAAATTGATATAGTGAAAGAGAAATTCATGTAAAACGATTTAAAAGCTTTATTGATACCAACATTAGAATTACTTCGATTGTCTAAGCCTTGTAGCGGTATATTCCTCTCGGATTCGTACCGACTTTTTAATGGGTCCTAACGTCCTCTCAGCCTGCTTAGGTCACTAAACCCCTATTGGTAGTCCTAATTCCCATCCCAACTCTCGATTCTAAGACGGAAATTGACTAATACAAACAATTGTTCATGGCCACTAAACAAAGTTATAGAATTTTACACAACCAAAGGAAGAAACAAACTAGGTGGTTCTATTGGTATCGACTCTTCTTTTAATCCATTTTAACTAGCAAATCATTTCAATATTACAACTTTATTTATTGTATTTACACGATGATAATCTTACAATGTTATATTTTATTTATGTGATTAAGTAAATTAATAGGAAAAAGATGTAGGAAATTAAACTATGAAATAAGAGTGCTATAATGATTAAGGTGATTATACTAGTAATGATTCTAATGATAAACTTCATGATTATATGATTAGACAAAATACAATATGACATGTTAAACGATATTTTAGTTTCAACTAGATTACTTTTAGGTGGGTTTCCTAACAACAATAATATGAAAACAAGACTAATGAGATTAAAGTTCATGATGATGAAAATTGCATAAGTAAATCAAGGATAGAAGATTACCGAGTTTGGAATGCAAATTATGTAAGAAAGAAAATAAAGAACAAATATCCAACCCAATGTAATGACAAATGCTTATTGAAACACTAGGGAAGTACTAGGAAATTGCTGTAAAAACTAGTCTAGAATTGCATAAACTATAATCTAAAAACTTGTATGTAAATGTGTATGCTAATTGTGTAATTCTAGGTTGTGAGTTGTAAGTTGTTCTTCAAATTGTGTTGTGATCCTTGGCTTTTATAGTGCTGCATGGCTACTGCATTTCGTCCAAATTCATACCCTAGACAAAGCCTTAAAACACTCCATTAAAGCTTGGTAGAAGAAGAGCCAAGAGACGTCCATCAGCAAACATACCCGATCGGGTATGTGGTAATCTGATCGGGTATGTAACCCAGATGGATTATTCCGTCTCTTCCAATTTTGTCTTTGGGCACGGAATCCTATGCCTTGGTCTTGGTCAATGTAACACGTAATTGGGCTTGGGCTAGTCCTCATTTGACTTGGGTTGATGTTTTCCTTTGAGAAACAAAGTCAAAGTCCAAGATGAGTCCATTCGAGGAAGGATGTAGCGGAATCGTAGTCAAATCGTGAAATTGCTATCATCGGTTCCTCGTAAACTTGTATTCTAGTGCCTTTGCTCCAAATAGTAAGAAAATATAGCAAAACCGCTTGATTTCCTATAAAACGAGACAAAGCACGCAAAACAACTAGAATAGCAGTATTAGCTCGTTAATCACTTAACAAAGTGCATAAATCATGTAGAAATCGAGCTAAAACGGGGGATAAATTAGTACAAAATATCACTTATCAAACTCCCCCAAGCTAAACCCTTGCTTGTCCTCAAGCAAACATAACAATCATAACCAGGACAACGGTAGCAAACAATGATCAATCTATCATACAAATCTCAAAAATAAGCTCTTACAAGTAGATGTATCATAAACCCGAAACAACAAGGGCAATGGAAAGTGCGAATCATGGTTGAGATTTACATAACGGCGCAGCATAGAAAATATTTTTTTGACTTTTTCAGCTTTTGCATGATCTTATTGACTATGGACTCTTTCGATACACTCTTCACTCAAATGTTTGTGAAATAGGAAATATTGGTTCAAATTTGAAGTGACACTCTCCTATCTACAACTTATAAGAATGTGCCCGCAGTCTAGTATGGTAGACAATCCAAAATCATTAAGTAAGACTAATCATGATCAAAATGTAATGTAAGAAGCATTAGAGAAATAAAGAAGAGGCTTGGAAATTTGGGTAAGAAAGTGGACAAACGATTTTTGGTCATGTGGAGCTTAAGTCGAGCTAGTAATAACCAAATGTGTAGTGGATACTAAATCAATTCATACCAATTTCCATCAACAATAATCAAAGCCAAAAACAGCATATTGGCTTATTAGACATGACAAATCAAGTTACGACTTCCCATAATTTTTCTTTCTTTTCTTTTCATGGAAGTGTTTTTCCTCTTTTTTTTTTTCTTTCTTGTTTTCTCTTTTCTTTTGAGCTTTCAATTTTTGTTTTTCATTTTTCATTTTCAAAGCTCTTTTTTTTTTATTTTTTTTCTTTGAGAAACACGGGAATCAGCAATCCCGCGACAGTAAGTTCACACCAAATGGTGACATTATCAGAACATCGCAAAAGCAAAGAACACCCCTACACATATAGTCGGTTACTAGCTCAACAAGGGTAGGCAATAATATAATGTAGCTAGAAATTAAAGAAGGGTGTTTTTGCGAAATGTGAACAAGAGTAAATGGCTTCAAAATGTAGATCATGATAGTAATACTTATAGAAAACGGAATAAAAACCATACTTATGCGTTTTGATGTGACACAGACTATAAGGAGAAACTACTCACTCCTAAACTGGGATCGGGTTCAGATGTACCGACCACTGGAGGCTCTACCTTACAATATGAGTAGCTTGCCAAAGTCAAGATCAAGCTTAATTAAGTCCAAATGCAATTTTCTACCTACTGTGTACAAGACATCCCCATGAATGCACAATTCCTTTTACATAATGAAACATCAGCTTATAAAAACTATAAATTGAGAAATGTAAGATGGAAATGATCTTTTTTTTTTTTTTTTTTTCGAAAAGATAAACTTATAAAATTAGAAAATAAGCTAAAACTAATCTAAATGCAATCCTAAATGCAGTAAGTCCTAAATGCAAATCCTCCCCCAAGCTAAAACTTCACATTGTCCTCAATGTGCATGCAATTATAACAGAAACAAACCGAAAAACGGTTGGTAGCACATAGAACAGAGAAACAAGATGAGATTCTAATGGGAAAAGGGGCTAAAAAGAAAAAAATGCTAAAAATAAAAGAAAGAAATAAAAGCTTACAAAATGTCTAGCCTCCCCCAAGTTAGTATAAACAAGGGGAGCTCATCATCTCATCTCAAAGGCCACCAGCTACGGCCTCTCCTCTCTGAAGGAGGCGGCTCGGATGCGGATCCAGAAGCATCTGTATAGTAGGTATCATCTGCAGAATAATAGCTACCATTAGAAGCAATGATCCCGGTAGGGTTGCTGGCTCCTAAGGACTGGTACTCTTCTACTTGGTGATCACTAAAATCACCTCTATACCCTCCAAAACTCTCAACGCCATAGTCAGTACCATAGTAATCAGGTCCGGTCTGCTGCACACCTGCATCATAAGCAGTACCATACCCCCCTTCGGGCCAAGTATAGAAAGACGGGTGGGGGCCCTCAGGTCTAATCACACCTTGCCTAGCAAAGTGGTCATAAATGGGGTGCAAAGCAAGCTGCTGGTTGGACTGAATTCTATTAATGGACAAGGTCAAAGCTTCAAACATGGTAGTCACGTCGCCCGTAGCATGGGTCGACTGAGAGGATGATCTTACCTCAGGGCGGTGGGATCTAATCTGAACAGGGGGATCATTGGAGGTAATATCCCCAACCGAAAGAAAATAAGTGGGACGGGGTAAGATACCCTCACCCTCCTGAAGTTGAGCACGCTGCCTAAGTAATGGAATTTGGTCTACCTCGGCGGTCAACTTGACCGAATCACGGCCAGCTATCCTCCAGAT
Organism: Heliosperma pusillum; assembly: GCA_022085475.1. Lineage (NCBI taxonomy): Eukaryota > Viridiplantae > Streptophyta > Magnoliopsida > Caryophyllales > Caryophyllaceae > Heliosperma > Heliosperma pusillum. The sequence continues at coordinate 31,407 of JAIUZE010019725.1, forward strand.
CATATGGGGGTGAGAGACACGAAACCAGTTAAGCTGAACAAAATAATCATAATCTAACCCATTTCCCATTTCGGTGGGAGGTGTAGTCAATGCCTGGAGGTCAGTGGTGGCTTGGTTAAAACCACAAACTCGCATAGCAAGTTGAGTGATAAGACCTCCATAAACAATGCTAGTGTTCTTAGGATTAGTAGCTTTAGTTAACTGAACAGCAAAATAGTAAGAAATACTAATCGACCATGGTTCTTCACCATTCACATTCAAGAACCCTCCTAAAATATCTAACTCTACCCGTCTCACCAAATGAGGTTCAGCACGGCCCAAGAAGGTCCATCCCATGAATCTTTGCCAAATTCTAATGGCGGGATGATGGATATGTTGGTGTGGGACATGGTCCCAACGAGAGACAGGGTAAGTAGAAATGACGCTCCAAACCTGGCTAATATCAAAGCTTTCGAGAGGTGAGGTAACAGTATCCTCAAAGGTGAGACCGAATTGGCTGGCAAAGGTCCCTATATCCATACTATAGTCATCGTTAAACAATCGGAACCGGACTTGAGGGATAGAGCCTCTATTCCTAGACCTATGCAACTCAAATGAGCTCAAGAGTTCAAGGGTCAATTGGGGGTAAGTCTTATAACTAAAGTTCATACTAGCATTCATTCCTAGACCGCTAAATAACACCTTGACATGCTCATAAACCTTCATGTGTCTTAAAGAAGAAACATCAAGGAACTTGGTAGCTCTCATACCTTTGCTTTTAATAATACACCATTTTTGCCATTGCTTGTTTGAACTAAACTCTACATCCGGAAAGTCGGGATCATGCATAGCATCTTGTCCTTCTTGACTTCCGGTTTGATCATCGGCTTCTAACATTTCTATGTCTTCTTCTTGGGCTCTACTACTTTCTCCTTGGTTGGAGGTTCTTGCCCTCTTGGATCTCCTTATTGTAGGTGTCATTTGCTAAAAGAAACTAGTATTAGAACACTTCATTATAAACACCAATTGATAGCATAAGTGTTATAATACTAGGTTTTCAAGCAAAAATTCAAGCATAACAACATGAGTGAAACATTATCATGCTGCTTTTGAGCACAAATTAATGGTCTTAAGCATAACAATATTTCACTTGGAATTTGAGCAATATTACACTTGAATCTTGAGCTTTGGGCACTACTCAAAGGTACTAATGCTAAATTGACATAATAAGAGCATAAGTGCAAATCATAGAGCATGAATTCAAGCACTATACTACCATTTAAGCATGAGTGTTTAGCATAAAGTAAAGATGAGTATCCTAATTGGCATATGAGCATTCAAATCATAGTAAGCTTTCAAATTAATCACTAACATTCACTCTATATCATGT
>JAIUZE010019726.1:0-22388 GCA_022085475.1 Heliosperma pusillum
TTTCCAAATATAATCGTGTTTAATATCGGAAGCTAAGAGCTTCTTTAGATTTGATAATAAGATTAATGGTAATGAATTATAAGTGATTATTAGGAACTCTAAATGTTTGTACTTCATTGCTAATGTTTACACTTGGAATGACATCTTGAATTACGATTTATTAGGATTTTAGACTTTGTTCACGCTAACAAAGTAACAATGGATCCCACCATATTCACGCCACAAGTAATGAGAGATAATGCTAAGGCTGGGCATTTGGAGGCAAATCTAGTTAACTGGACAATGGTTGGAATGTAATACATGACTGTGTTGACATCTACAAACTATTAAGCCACATAAAATGTTATGCCTGCATACAATGCCTCTTCTTAACACTGTTTCTCCAAGCTTCCCAGACTTTGGTTGACATATTTTCTCCTTAATTATTTCCTGACGAACCGATGTCTTGGGAGCTATCATTTCTTCTTACACCTACACCGATCCGTGCCACTATCACCTCTGCCTCTGAAACTTCAGTTATCCTATTATACGACAGTCTTTTACGTGCTTTAAAGTGGCCACGTTTTGGTCAATAGCGATCATTTTCGGGTAAATAGTGACCACTTTGACAAAATAGTCGATATTTATCAAAAAGTCGTCACTTTCTCCTTGTCGCACGTACGACCGTCACACAAGAGTATTTGCGCTGAGAATTATTTTGTTCAGTTAGGCACAAAAACAACAGCAAAGTGAAGATCGGGGTAACTTGTTTGAGGCTTTAATTAAAACAATAGTGGAGAGAAATGGCATTTCCTACAATTCGGTGAAAGGAGCTGGGAGACTCTGGAAGATATAAGATTACCATAAACTCTATAGATGCTGGGGCTGCAACAATCCTCAACATGGAGCACCTTTTACCTGGACAATAAAGAAAGAGTTGTACTGTTATACACCAATACATTCACATGTGTGTGTAGGGAGATCTCATAGCCTATGCAACTCAAATTCATTTACTGGTGTTTAGGGTACGTACTAATATTTTTTATGTAATCCACACGACACATTTACCGTGAAAATAACCTATAAGGGATGCAATATTAAGTTACAACCAAGATGGTATTGCCTTGTTCTTTCTCATTGTTATCGTGTTTCTATGGCATTCTCATCATTTCAATTACATGTTCTCTTGTTCCAGTTTCCGACACCCCCAAAGCTACCAACATGGAATTGCCGCTTACAACACTTTCCTACCCAAGACATTTCAAAGACTAAAATATCACCGCACACCACTTCATCATCAAGAAAAGTGAACAAACTACCTTTCTAAAATTTCCTCATCACATAAAGACACATGACTTTCTTGGACAAGACATACCAAAGAAATAAAACGTCTCTATGCCTAGCCTTTTTTAATTTCATGTTAGGATGTAAATCATAGCATGTATTAAACTAATCCGGCCAATTCTAGTTATCCTTTATTGCTCAAAATATATAACCTAATCTAGTTCATACAAATCGGAGCTCAGTTACACATTTTGTAGATATGAGCCATACGACAGCAACATTATCAAGTGCCTTAGAAAGTAATTCAGAAGGGTGATTATAAGCAACCATACTTTATATTAAAATTTATACATTATTTTCTACATGTTATTTGTTATCGACAAAAAGCGGCGTTTCATTGCAAGAAGCATAGTAATTTAACTCTATCAAGTTACATGTTTAAATCACTCGCACTAAATTCTCCTTCCTTATTTACCAATCATTCATTTGCTACATGAGCACTCTATTGGGTCACTATTAGATTATCACCGATGCAAAAGCAGTTGGTTTGTCAATCTCAATCTACCATTCTACATTTATACCAGCCTAAAATGTGGACATAGAGGTATATCCCCCAACATCCAACAATGAGAAAAAAATTAATTTAATGTAGCTTCTAGTAATAGCAAGGTAGTCTCTTGCGCTCAAAAAAATATCTATTCACACTCTCTATCCATCATGTCCGCAAGGTAGTCTCTTGAGCTCATAAACAAAGAATATTTACTATTAGAAACTAATTAGTCTCTAACATGTGCACACACACATTTGTTAAATTTAACATAATCACATCTCCCCACTCCCTATATGCCTTCTCTCTCTATCCCTCCCTCTCTTTCTAATCTCTTTATATCCATCGTTTTGCTTCACATATATATCCATCCATAACATTGGTCATCATCCCATAAACAAAGTGGTTGCTTGTTCCTCGGTTGCCTCAAAAACTAATAAGACGAAGATGGAAAACAACTTAAAAAACAATTGAGAAGATAGCTAAACAATAGATACTGTGAAACTGACTGGGACTGATACTTCCTAGGCGCAACTGTGGTTGAAAGTGAAGTTCTTGTTAGACAATCTTATTGCGACGCTAATATGTAACAAAAATTTAGCTACTATTGTGAATTTTGTACGAGACCTACCATCTCTCATGTAAGACCAATCCAAATTCTTATGTATTCTCTTTTAATTTTATTTATAGTTAGCTGGTGTGTCGAACAATACTAAGTGTCTGAGATGGTCTCCCATGATAGGACAATCAAGTGATATTGTCTCATATAAGTCTCATCCAACGGTTTAAAGTGAACTTTTTGGTCCCGCATGCTTTTTACTTACTTCTAACCATTATAACCTCGCCATGTTTTATTAAACTTACTTTAAGACAATTTTACTCAAGATTTGCTATTAACAAAAATTGTCAGGATGGTAAGTTTTGGTGTTTTGGTCACTATTTTTACGGTTTTGTATCAACTTAGTCTGGTAAGTTTTTTCTTTATTCATTAAGCGAAGACGAAACCTGATCTATCCCTACCCACTTTTGAGGTACTCTTTAGTTTTCAAAACAAGCATACACACATGTCAATGGGTAACTGTGAGTGAAACATCTAAAGCATTTTTTCCCTATTATAATAGCCTACATCCCAAGAAGGCTAACCTTCTATTATATTGGAATCATTCGACACGTTTGCTTTCACTTTTATACAAACACATACCCACTCAAATAAACTGGAAGTATTCAGACAAATTAGCTTATACCACAGTGGAATAGTATTATGACCATTGGACACATATTTTTATGATGAAAGGAGATACTATGAAAGAAGATACTATGAAAGAACGTTTTAAGTAATAATCCAAAACTGAGGCAAAAATATGCAGTGAACATGTGGATAAAACTCTAAACAACAATCTGATCTCAAATTCAAAACCCAATAGGAGGCAACTGGTGTGCCGTGTGCATGCTTAAATCAAATCCATGACGCGAGCTTAGAAGGCAGTTCGCAAAATACATTAATCACCCAAAAAAGAAACAAAAAAGTGAAGCTAATAAGACCATCAATTAGTTCAACCACCCACACAATTATAAAACACTAAGACAATAACTCTAAAGTCATAAATGAACACATAAAAAGCGAAAAATGGAGAATGTCACTACACGCCTATGGCTAAGATCCGAAGTACACAAAAGGGCTTGTAATTAAAGTCAGACAAACCTTATTGCTTAAACATAGCAACTCCTCTCCATAGTCATTTTTCCAAGATGTCATTTGTTCCGTGTAGAGGTAAAGCTTAAGAAGACAACATAGATATCAGATATCAGTGATTTATATGTTGTATCAAGTGTTCTAATGCACTGCTGTACTATGCAATGTTTCTAAATAAAGAATGCAAAGAGTTTTCTAGTGTAGTGCGCCTCAAGGAGGAAGAAGACTTTAGCTACACTAATAACTACCAACACCATTAAACACAGAGAAACCAACAAACAACTTTCATATGTCCATTGACTTTTTGCTCACGACAACCAACCTGACTTTTCTTCGCCGGCGCATTCCTATCTCTACCTGCAGAAGGGATAAACACTAAACTACTCATCCCGGTTCTAGTTTATATAGAGATAAAGGAAAATAAACACAAAATCAGCAGATGTATACATTTGACCCTTCAAGACAGTAGGACAATGTACAAACAATTTTGCTTGTTCAAAGAGTAGGTTAACATGTTGACGCTAGACTATTCTAAATCGATAGCCATAGATGGATTAAAATTAAATGCTATATGTCAGTGGTAGGTGTTGAGGCAGGGAATGGTATGGATGTTAAAGGGAGAATGGGTGAATGTGGCTTGGAAAGGGGAAATGGAAATGGGTCAATGTGACATGAGCTAAAAAAGTACAGCTCATCTTATTGAAGACGAGCACTATCTGTCGCAAGATGAAGATGGATAGCGCCCCTCTCACAATATACAAGTGGGAGGGCAAGTGGGGTGCTCCATTTTTCATCCACTTGCCTTCACCACTTGCATATTGTGAGAAGGTCACTATCCGTCTTCAGCTTATGACGGATAGTGCCCATCTTCAATGGGAAATTGTGAAAAAGTTAAGGGACAAGCAAATAGAAGTTTCTAATGAATGACATACGAGCGCTTTCCAACCGAGCTACTATATTGGTGGTACAATGATGAAGAGAAATCAACCTTGTTACTATATCATAATCAGTATAAACTTGAAAGTAAAAGTGACCACCATCATCATCATCAAAGTTTACATTGTATGAGGGAAAAGAAAGGAGAGGGGACATAACAATGCAAGGGAAACCCGTTATCATCACAAATGTGCTACTATACACGCAACAAAACTTGATAATAAGTAGTAAGGTAATTAACAAGTTATACAAAAATCCATCTTCTAATTTCAAAAACCAAAAGCCCTAATAAAGAAATGCTCATTAATCAGGTAATACACGTATTCAAAACTTATTATAAAAGCACTAAGATGTACAGACCTAGCAGGCATAACACAAATCTCAAATAAAAACCTTAATCCCAAACTAACCAATCAAATCAACTACAATGAACATCAATGGCTTTCAAAACAAAACAAAGCTTCTAAAGAAGCATTGTTAATTAAAGAACACAAATGTGACGGTTACATAATATGACGGCATTTATAGCCGATATAAATAATGTTAACAGAAAAGAAGGTGGTGAGAAATCATAACCTTGTGACAGTCGCAGACAACGAATATTTAAAGCAATCAAATCAAACAACGTATGATTTCATAAACTTAAACAAAGCAAACGATAATCACCTTATCATCTTGTGAGGTACGTCGTCTTTGTAGAAATGTAGTTGTTGTTCCATTTTTTTTCCAACCAACAGTAACCTAATAGTATGAGATCAAACAAGAACCCTAAATTAAGTGATCGCCATCAGCAATCTCAGAGAAATAAGCAAACTAATAAAATTAGGGAATCGATTGAAAAGTGGAACCTAAAGTTAGATTTACAATAATAAAATCAAATTGAATCAGGAAAAAGGTTACAAATAATTGAGTGAACAAACCTGAAGAAAATGAATTAGGCCAAGAGCTGAAGAGGATGAGAATGGCTTGAGAGGAAATGATAACTGAGAAAGGAGAAAGTAAAAGGAAGAAAAGAGGAAAATGTATGGATGGAAATGAATGAACAGATAGAATGACGGAATAAGAGGTGGAGGAAAAACGTAGGGCAAAAGAGGAGGAAAAAAAAAGAAAGAAAACAAAAACCCAAAACGCAGCGTATAGAACAATGTAGGGCAAACGGAATCAGTACTGTTCATATGAACAGTACACAGCCTAAGTGACTTTTATGTTAAGGTGAATAGATATCACTGTTAAACGTGTCTTATGAATTAAGTGTTTGTACGATTATCGCCTTTGAGATGATCATTGATCATGAAACTAACCATCAACATCATCAATTCACCATCATCATCAAGTAATCATTTGGTATGAAACATATGTAGAGTGCGACAGTACGTGCCATGCATGTTATTTCAACTCGTTTAGAAGTGTCCGATACAGGTGCGTGTCCTAGTATCGGACTTAACTATTCATTTGAGAAATATGCATATTTTGGTTTAAAATGATGTGTCCAAGTATCATACCCATGTCGAGTGTCAAATGTCCTACACAGGTACACGAGAAAATTAGAGAAGTCGGAGTAACATAGGTAGAGTGGCGGAGTTAGAATTTAAAGTTTTCTTGATTGAAATGTGGACTTGAATTTTGTGTTTCGGAAAAGTAACATTCAAGTCGTTGGAAAAGAATAATGTTTTACTCCGTGGATAACAAATAGTCACTCTTTAGACTGATATATATGCCTTAAAAGTAATAAAAACGGGTTCAATAACACACCACTTGTATAAATAAGACAAGACTTTCGCTAATATCTAGGCATTTTACTATATGTCTTAACTGAGAATTTGTGTTTAGACATTACAGCTCCTATGTTGAGAGTTTGACTTGTAATAATAATTATTGTGGAGACGGTCTCTCATCGTTAGATGGTCTCATTATATAAAAATATAATTTATTTTAATTTTTAGCAATAAATGAATAAGCTTTTCAAAGTGGACCACTATACCGTGTAAGACCGTCTTATACTCTTATTCTATAATTTGTGGACTTGTAATGTACTATTTTCAATTGTCAACGCGTTGATTTGTTTATCTTGATTTTGGCACAAATATTGAGAGTAAAGGAGAGCACCATTTGTGGTAGTTAATATTGAACGACAAGGGGAACCAAGGGAGTGTATATTATTCCCTCCGTACCGGTCATTTGTTTACCATTTTTATTCCTGGGTGTCTAATTTATTTGATTACCTTTCTATATAGAGATCGTTTTTTATGAGTAATTTGATCTTTCAATGAGACTATTGTCCACTCGGCAACCAATATTCTTACCTAGAAATGGTCATCTCCCTAGAAATGCTCTTACCTAGAAACCGGGGAAATAGACTTAACTTATTAGTAACATACTAACATGTAATATGCCCAATATGTCCCTAAAAATGATGGAAAAACAAACTTGCCTTTTAATTTACCTGTGTTAAAAGCAAAGATAAACAAATGAACGAGATGAGCTGAGTAATGAGCACATCTAGTTAGTTACTTTTAGCTACCCACCAACTTTTTAAAGACTCGAGCAACTAAGTTATTCAATCGAACAAATGATTGATTAGATTGGTATAAAAAGTGGATGATCATCATAAAGTCACCCTGAAATATGCTACTAGTATATCATAAAATGAGGTGTCACCAACATTTAACCCGTTTGTCATTCTCCCCAAAACACCCAATATAACTATCTGGTATAGTCCGCATGAAACATACTCTTGAGTCAAGTCGATTAGGACCACAACGATGACAAGCCACTCCCTCATGAGTTTTAAACACCGATGCACTTAAGACCTCGGATTAAGATTGAACCCTTTATCTATTTTGTAAAAACAAAAAAAGGGCAGGTAAGTTACTGCTATAATAAGAACATTATTTCAGTCTAGAAACACAGAAGCAACGTGGTTTATCCGAGAGACGGGTAAAATACGAGCTGTTGAACTAGTCATCGGATCAGAAACAAGTCAGATCACAGCATCACACAGGGTCAGATTTCTGGTGTTACTATTAAGTCATTCCGAGTAGATCAGGTCGGGGGAGTAAAATTCGAATCAAGTCGGGTCAATTGGGATATTGTTATGATTGGACATCTATAGATATATAGTCATCGACTCAGGTTTATTTTTCCAAGTTTAAATAAAACCCTCATTGGCGCCTACACTGAGCATCATTAACTAAAATGCAGGTATAACTAGGCATCTATGATCTATACAAAACGAACCTTAATCCATCTTCGACATCAAGAAACAAGAGTTGAACAAGGTTTACAAAATAATGTTCCTGCGGAAACACTCAAGCCCGCAATTTACATACACTCAAAGACGCAAACAGATTACACAAGAAAAACATTCCACACAGTGACACCACATTTTTCTGACGAGCCGCACTAAGTATTGAGCTTATAGAGATCACGTTAATCACAAATGCCTCGAATCTTCCACCTTTCACAGTTAATTAATGAAATAATATGATCACCTTCGCCATTCTTGGGTAGTCGTCTTCCCTGACAAAGCTAATAACAGATTCTTGTTACAAGACAATAGCAGTACATTGCATAAATGCACTGGCATAATTTTGCGATCATATAGCAGTTAAAGAAAAACAGTTGTACATCACGGAACATATTTCATTGGACAGCCATAACAAAAGGGGGTTGACTACAGCCTACAGGTGTATTGGGCAAATGCATGGATCTCATTTTCGGATTTGGTTTTTACAGATAATGCTTTTAAATCACACAAACAAAATTCTTTACATAATTTGTCATTCGTGGATAATAATTACAGACAGCATAACCCAAATTCCTCAAGGCTCTTTCTACGACGGGATAAAGGCGTTAGATGTATGCACTATGCAACTGTACTACCATGTTGAAAACACACAGGGGATGCTTTCAGATAGCTTATAATGAAACTTGGGGAAAATTTGCATTGACGGACCGCTATTTCACACAGTCCAAACATCAGAATAGTCGGTGAGTCATTTTGTTCAAAAGGATTTCATTTAGAACATACGGTTTGGAACTTGGAAGGTAGTATGTAATGGCCATAGTTCAGGTTCAATCTATGTAGGAACCTATGGAAATTACTCCATTAAAGTGGCAATGCTCAAATGAAATCACACTAGACCATTAAATCAAGAAGCGGACAATAAGTATTTAAAGAGCTTACCGTTTCCATCTCTAGAAGATAGCAAAGATTTATCACTTTTATTTCCACCTTTTCCACTGCCTTGAAGTATTTTTGGTGTCCTTGGCGAACCAGAGGCAACTTTTCCATTTGCTGAAGAAGGTAATGAATGACGGCGCACGACATTGTTCTTCTCACCTGAATCTTGGCTAAGTCTAGGAGAACCTTGTCCTCTCAACTTCGCCTTGGCAGATTGAGTTGCTTGCATATAGCTTGGAAGCTTCGTAGTATTCTGCAAGCCATCCTCTATGTGATCTTGCTTCGCAGGTAAGGAAGCTCTTCTACTGGATTTTTGGTTCTCATTTGGCACGGATTCTACTGCCTTGTTTAACTCGCCATTTGGCAGAGGAGTATTTTCGTCTTTCTCATTGCCATCAAAAGACTCGGATTTGACCTTGGTAACCTCCTCATTAAAAATTTCCACAGACTGGCTAGTTTCTTTTGGACCCTCATCAGTTTCCTGCTCATTTTCTTCAGGAGCAGATAGTTCCTTTAAAATGAAAACAGCTTCTTCCTTCATATCCTCAACTGGTTTTACTTTTCCCTCATCTGAACTTGGACCCTCCTGAACACTCGAAGTAATTGTTTTCACTTGGCTATGGGGAGACCCTTCAGTTATTTCAGCTGGAGTAGAGCTTTCAGTTACTACAGGATTCTGCACCTTTCTCAGACTATGTTTGACCTTCTCAAGCTCACTCTGTGGATTTTCTTGGACTGGATCTGCTTGATGGCTAAATACTTTCTTTGGGTTGCGTCGTGGTTTCTCCAATTCAGAGGCTGACTGAGATGATGCGTTATCAAAAACGGATGGAACTTTTCTAAAGCTACGTTTTGGCTTGGCGATTTCTCCCTCAGCCGCCTGTGAGTTTCCCTGCTTTTTTTGGACTTTCGAATTGGCTTTCTTTGGTGGAGATACTGGTTTCCACGGGCAGGATGCAGACCATCTTTCCAACCATATTTCGACTGAATTGGAATCTGTTTCATCATATTGGACTCGAAGAGGCATCCCTCCGGGCGATGGAGCTAAAAGCTATAGGGGCAATAACGGGTCAGTAAGGACACGAAATGTAACATATCCAGATGATAATGTATAAAGTCCTACAAACAATTTGTAAGATTGCAAAATTTAGCTCAACAAAGACAGATTTCAATGGTAGTTCTTTAAGTTGAATTCATAGAGTTCAGAAGGAAATACTCTAACATCAATTTTCAGTTCTACACTTCTACTCAAATATTTGATGAAATTGTCCGCAAAAATCTGAAGAATGATGAGCGAAGTAGCAGTTGATTGATACAATTGTGCAATCAATTATCATTACGAGTCACCTAGAAACAACCTCAATGTTATACACTACTTACACAGGTATACACATGGAAATGGCTGCGTTCATCCTATTAGAAGAATTGGTAACTGAATTGCATCATTTACTTCAACATACAATATACCTATTTATATAAGTTCCAAGAAGTAAAAAATATAACCTAGACATTAGTGCACATCCAATTAACAGGTAGCACAAGGAGAGAAATGTGGCTAGAAATATCCAATTGACAAACTACGACAGAGTACAACTTAATGTGTGTGATAATTTTATAACAAAGAGACACAAGATATAAAAAAAAAAAAAAAAAAAAAGGTTTGAAAATATTGCATTATTCTCTACGCATGCGACCCCTACCATAATGTTATATTCAAATTTTCATGTATCAGAAAGCAATTGCCAGTTGACTTTCTAACGGTCAGGTTCTTGAGTCTTTCAAGGGCATCAAGGCACAAGTTCACCAAAATATAATTGACCTTCATTGCAACAGCTTTGGAAATTTCGCTCAATTTTAAGTGTAAACTAATGGCAAAGGTCTTTTGGTAGTAGATTAATGTGCCAAAGGGTGAATCAAGGTCGCGTCGCAAACAAGTTTCCAGAGCACATGGAAGATATATTAGTATGGACCCCGTGAGAAATGGGCCTTATTCGTAAATTATAGGCATTGAAGTCTATGTGCACTCATAGCATATGGATATCCATGTTATGACCCATAATTACCTACATGCTCACTCCCCGGTTGTTCAAACAAAACAGAATGATTATAAAATTATAGTGGGAATGTCTCTTAAACTTACTTTTCTGACAAAGGAATTCTCGGACAAGCTCATAGTACTAGTAGACACGGCATCTCCATGAACATCCTGAAAGTAACCAATATTAGCCCGAAGAAACAACAAAAGAAATAGCATTCAGGCTTTTTAGAGGAAAAAATGAATTATCACGGAACTAAGTAAGTGCACTTAAGGAATCCCACCATAAGTGAAATAAAGCCATGAACTGAAGCAGTCAGGGTCAACCAGAATTAAGTTATGCAAATAGAACATACAACTCCATTGATCTTATTATACATTGTCTTTAAGAGATTGTCCAAAAGGGCCACTAGAAATTTAAGTAGAATTGTCAAGATCCGGTTAACCTTACGAAAACAGAAATTTCAGAAGCGAAAAGCTTTATTTGCAGGAACAGAGAAAAGATCATGCCTAGAACTTAACTGCCTGGATACAAGCATTCATATTAGAAAACCAAGGAAACATGGTAAACTGAATCAATAATCTTAGTACCCGAGGATTCACGTTGCAGACTCTTTGCACTTCAATTCCAGCATCAGAACAACGAATTCTTGATCCACGTACAAGTGCTTGAAGCTTGACAATGCCTATAACACAATGCAAGGTTGCCACAGCTTGTCTTCTCACCAAGTGTCCACGAATAAGAGCCTGAAGCCTTATAATGCCTTTCAGGGCCTTGAATGCGCGCCGCGCCTTCACAGAATAGGTTATGAACAATGAGTAAAAGTTACTAGTGATGGAAATATATTCTTTGACATATCTATAAATTATCAGGGATGTGTCGTCTCCAGACATGTAAAGCATTCATATGAAAGGATTAAATCCAGAGAAAGCTTATAGAAAGAAGGTACAAGAAACCCACTTTCTTACTTTACTTGAGATAAATTAAATAGCATTGCTTGACTCCATTTATATGGATTCATCATATTCTTCTTTGTCGGACATTAAAACTCAATTCACTGCATATCTCTTTTACGTGCAAAATAACTCACAAAAAACTCCCATGTGAATATGGGTCTCATTATTCCCTCACATATCTACTACAACATTGGTTTAAAAGCAAATAAAGTGAATTCAAGTGAATGGAGGGAGTACATCATTCACAACCACGCATTCTTGAACATTTCTCCAAAAATAAACTGACAACAGAAGATAGCAGTGTACAACAAGCTTGAGAGACATCAGAAGAGCCACTAAGTGACCCAACGACATCGTTTCTGAGTATGTTTATTGGAGCATCATAACTTACCAAGTAACCTCTAAAAGCAGCTTGTGTCTTTGTTGCAGCCTTTTCTTGTGCTATCCTCTCCACGTTAGTAAAAGTATCTAACTCCATTACTAATTCCACATCGGCATTTTGATCTACAGGTGCTGGTATTTCTTGATCCTGCTGAGTACAAGAAGCATCCCTATACACAGAACTTGAGTTCTGCTTATCCACATGAATTGCACTGAGTCCACCTCTAGGTACCTCCTGAATGTTATCATCTACACCAGCTTCAGGAGCTATCACACGAACATGCACCTCTTTCCCATTTGCACGTTTCTTTGATTAAGGTGAAGAAAAATAAGAATGCAAAAATAAAACCAGTAAGTAACATACAGCTAAGGCCAAAGACCAGCCACAACTAGCATCACATGAATATATCCATTTCTCCATAGAATGTAATATGAGCCATGAGACTACTTCTAGATTATTGACCTAAAAGTTCGTTACAAAATGACGAAATGTAACCAAAGATGGAGGAGAGCAGAAAACAATTATTTTTAAGGCTTGTTTGAGTGGGGGATTCAAAGGGTTGGAGCACAGATGGAGGGAAAAAATTCCCTTATTGGAAAACTAGATTGGGTTGGAGGGAGTTGGAGAAATGGAGGATCCATCTCCCCTTGTACAAGAAAAATTAATATCCTTACAACATATAAAAGAAGTGGAAGAAAATTGCCCTCCTCCCCTCCTCTCCCCTCCCTTCCCCTACTCAACTTTTTATTTTGTGAACGGAAGGAGCTTTGTAGTAAATGAGAAAGATCTAATTTTTACACTATCTCAACGAAACTGCGAAAAGTAAAGTGGCGTCAGAGAAAAGACAGCAGAAACCAAATACACTATACATAAAACCACAGAATAAACAAAGACGACCAACAAAAAGAGAGCATGTGGTTTTAATGACCGAGTTGTGAGCACACATCCCAACCAGAACAAAGTGATGGAAAATGTAAGTTTTATACATTAAAATCCAAGACACAGCCGGAAATAATTTTTTTCACTTCTAATTTTCTACAATTCCAAAAGAAAGAAAGAAAAAAACAGTGCCCTTAGATCTTCTCAAATATTTTCTCTCAGTAATCACCTCTTTCCCAAGCTAATAATAACTCCCCAATTCATATGAGCCCATGATATGTAGGTATTACTTCTCTCTTTTGAAGCTCAAAATCATGAAGGCCATCTATCGGACTTCCGTCATGGCCATCAATCAGACTTTCAATCTAACAACTGTAGTAAAGCTAGATTCCAGGCATCCAACTTCAGAAAGTGTTTTTTTACTCGTGTAAAAGCTGAGCAACTTTACTGAAGTTCTCACAAATTCGTCAAAGGACGTAGGAGTTCCTTTAACTGTGTTTTGATACAAAAAGATAAGGGAAGGGGAGTGGAGGAAAGGGAAGGGAGGGGGAGGAAGAATGGATCAAGTAAGTTTTCTCTCCAAATCTTTCATATGTTGGAAAGACTTCAATTTTCCTTCTAAGAGGGAAACTGAGGGAGACATTTTTTTTCCTCCTCCAAATTCCTCCACCTATATTCTGCTATCCAAACAAGGGAAACGGGCCCTCTTTCTTCCCTCTTCTTCCTTACCTTCAAATTCCTCGCATCCAAGAAAATGGTTAGTCTCTCGGGCCCAAATTTCCTTACACACACTGATTATTGTGAGCCCAATGATAGACAATAATATGATAGGAATAATCTGGCTTCCCATATTTATTTGCGACAATTGCTACTAGGCAATCTTAAAAGGCGAGATAGTGTCTTATCAAGTTGTCCATGTGAGAACATCAATAATTCAAAAAAAATGGTCTAACACCTGCCAGATTACATCACAGCTCAAGTTCAGAATGAGGCCAGTACCTCTTTTCCCTGAGCCAAGTTAGATTTGGAAGATTTCTTCCCGAAAAGTACACTCTTGATCCACTTTCCTGGTGACTTTTTCATTGTCAAAAGGACAGAATCGGAAATCTTCAGACAGACTCTGCATAGTTAACGAAAATCAATAAAAAAAATAAGCTAATAGGTAATAAGCACAGATAGTCAAGAAATGATGATAAAAGGCTCTTTGATAAAACTATAAAAGTCAAGAATCGTGAAGCTATCATCAGACAGAATGGTAATCGAGTTCTCTAGCAAAGAGCGGAACTCAAGGAAAACTCCATAAACTAGGACATAATTTCAGCTTGTTAGTATTCTTAATGCCCAAGTCAAGTGCGAGTTGCAATAAGTTTTACATTTGCCGTAGACATTTTGAAGTGCTTTTACAAGACAGCTCAAATGCTAAATGTGACACATGACAGGGGTGCCTCTGTCACCTTACCTGAACATGTGCATTATGTAAAGGAAAAAAGAAGGCTGATAGACCTTCGATGACAAAGCAGCATAATCAACTCTGTTTTGCTATAAAAGGAAGCCATCTCCATAGCTAAGCATTGCAGCTTTACAGAGCACAAAAACAACAAATCTACCCTATCATTCTAAGGAAAATAACAAAACATCAACAATGTCCTCACTCCTCAATAGAGTTAAACTCGGCCTCTTTTGAAAGCGTCTTTCATTTAATGTTTTCCATCAGCAAAAGTGATTGTATAAACTAACCCACGGCAACGGAGATATTATGCAGCACAAGAAGGCCCTTACTTCTGGCTAATAAATTCTAAGACATCAATCATTCTTTGTTATAAACTTGGCAAATCGCCTAGATGGTGTCTATTCCCAGACTTACTAATCTTCATAGTCTCTTTTCAAGTAATACTAAGAAAATCCAATCTTCAAACAAGCACACTTTGCACCTTTATAACAAAAAAAAAAAAAAGCATTCGCCTCAAATACAGTGGATCAGTATCACTATTTCATCAAAAATCATAGAGCAGTCATGTATTTACATTCCCTCAGTCTGAAGTGTGCCTTTGCTCCAGAAGAATAACTTCTCAATTTCTCATCACATTTTAAGTTCATTTTCTGGTCATTCTTCCCATAAAAAACTTCCTTAGCTTTGCGCAGTTATCTCACACAATATAAACTTTCACAAATTAACTGATATCTCCTTTCAGTTGAGCATCCTGTATGTCAAACGATGCAGCCTATATACTCAGCAAATAATTCTCGCATTACAATGGAAAAACCATAATGACACAATTTGTAGCAAAATAATAACTTCACACTCTAAACATGTCTAAATCTCACCGACTTGATACTAAGGGTACAAAGTGAGCAATATAAAACAGCTGAGAAATCCAACCTACCAAGAAACAATTGACCGCTAATTTCATTCCAAACTCCCCTATTGGACAACTCTGGCTCGAAAACAAGGTGCTGCCACAGTGCCACGGACTCTCTCTCCCTTACCTCTAATAGATCATTTTCATATATTATTTCCCCTAAACATCACCATTCATTGCTTAAAGTTAAGACCGTTAAATCGTTTTGGAATAACATCCAGACCGCTGAGAGTTAAGGGGGAAGTAATGGAGACGATCCAAATTGTCACCTTGCACATATTCATTTTCATTGACATTATCTTACCAACACAAGGACCAACAATCATACAAAACTATACAAAACTTAACTAATGCTTCCATAAACTTCTCCTAAAAATCCCAGAAAATAACACTAAAATGATACTACATGATCAGCTTGCATTTACCCAAACTCAAATCAAACAACAACCCACTATCTATAAACCATAAAATAAAATACCCATTTACTTATAAAACTTTTTCAATTCTCACTCAAAATCTAAGCATTTAAAAAAAAACAAAAAAAAAGCATCCATCTTTCAAACAAATACATATAATCATAAAGCACAAAGCTTTTCATACAAATTTACAAATAGCATTGAATTAAGTTTAACAAATTTATAGATCTATAACTTACCAAGCAAATGAGAAATCAAGCAAACCAAAAAGTACCAAAACAAAACAAAAATGTCAGAAGAAAAATACTTTAAAACATTAATATTCACATGTATAGTGCAATGTTACAAATTTTAAAAAAAAAGGGTATTAAATGAAAAACAGGATAAAAAGGAGAGAGAGAGAAAGAGAATCACGAGAAAAGGAGGTTGATAATTTCTCAAGTTTACTTCACTCAGTGAGTCACTGGTGTTGTTGTAACTGCAACTACAATTGAAAGAAACTCCTGTACTAACGACTCAACACAGGAAAAAAGAATATTATATAAATTGTATTGTTTTTATCTGGAATCTGTCTATTTTTATTTGGTGGACTCAGCGGTGTCAATCTGGTGCTACTTGTTCATAGGTTTGCTACGAGTGGGTGCTTGTTTCAACCGTTGGATTGGTGAGAGACCAACAAGTCAAATTCAAGACGGATAAAGTTACCAAGCGGGAGGGGCAAGTGAAAACCAACTTGATTTTCAACTTATTCTCTCACTTAACATTTTGTGAGAGGTAACTCGGCTCATCTTCATTGAAATCGGACATTCATTTTCATTGAAGACAGAAGTGGTGAGAGATAAGGTAAGAAATTTAGGTTGGTTAAATAAGATAAAATTATTTTATCCTTTCAGACGAGCGAGATAAGTAGAAGTCATCGACTATTAAACCAACTCGAAAGAGCTGGACATGAATTTTCAATAGACGTCATAAAATCGGCAGTGTTGTTAGTTTCATGAAAAAAATGTTCTATAATCACTTTTTTTTTAAAAAAAATGAAAATCTAATTTCACATATTTGATAATACTTAAAATTTTCAAAGGAATTTGTCAAGTACTGTGAATAGAGTTAATGACGCATAAATTATCACTTTCAACTATTAGTTTTGAAATTCCTGAGTATTTAGTTGACAAACAATAACAAGACAAGAAAACACAACGCAAAATTAACGGGTTCAGGTTAATGTTTGATGACTGATTTATGTAAGTGGATCAACCGAACACGATACAAGATTTAATTGGGTTAGGTTTGGGTTAACCTCTCTAAGCACAAAACCGAAACGAATAACCTGTTTACTAAATTAATCTTTTTTTTATTATCTGCAACACAAACCCATAATTCTGGTAAAATTGTCCGTGACTAGACCCTATTCACAATCCATTTGACCATCCTTAAGACCACATATAACCACCGTGGACACCACCATTCGAAAGCATGCATTCCCAGCTTTCCAATGAGTCCAAGAACACTTCAAACCGACCTTAGTCTTTTTAAATCTTGGTCCAACTCCAGCCAAAATGGTGTGTTATTTGACAAATTTGTTTTTTTTAAAGTTTGGGTGTGACATTTTTGTAAGGTAGTGTGTTTTTTTCTTAGAATTTTTTGTAAAGATAGTATTTTGTACAAGAAGTTAGGTTATGTTTGACAAAAAAAAGGTTTTAAGCAAAATAATCTTTTGTTAAAGAGAAATGGGCTTAATAGACACAAGCATAATGAACGATGGGACTAGGGATCAGAGAAGATGTTCTTTATACACCAAAATGAGTTTAACGAGACATGCTTCCTAGTTCCACCTCCTTAACGGCTTAACCCTTATGACTAGTATGTAGTAGACTACGACATTAATCGCTCATATTACAAACAATGCTAATAAAACTCGCCTTTGACTTAGTACAACTCTACTTTGGCGTTCCCCCCACCTTTTGATACGAGTAAAATATCCATTAATTACTATGAATATTCTAATCTCATATTATCAAATATTAATCTCTCCAATGTAAATTTTTAGTACCGAGTATCACTTGCTTTTGGTGTATTTTCACCTAATATTAACGTCGTAATTTTACATAAATTTATCATAAAATATACAGGGAAAAAAGTTGAATAAGCCGAATAAGGAAATAGAAAAAATTACATTAAATACGAGGGAGTAGAACTTTCTTTTAGTGTATTTTAACATAGGACTAACGTCGCATTTTTTAAATAAATTTATAGTAAAATGCAATTTTTTAGTAACCCTTTTAGTCACTATTAGTTTTGTATTTGGATCCGTCCTACAATTATATTAGTTTAAAATCGTCTTCCACAAGAGTAACTCTTAATTAATGATGTCCCATGAATACCAGTTAGTCTCTTTTAATACAGTTTTATCTTAGAGTAAATTAATAATTACTCCCTTATAATTTTCACTTTTCTAAATTTACTCCCTTATAAGTTGTTTTGCTAAAATTACTCCCTTAAAGATCACTTTTATCAAAAACTGCATCAAAACTCCAATTTAAGTTACTTATTTCATCTGTTTTTGAACTCCCCCTCCATTTGTCTACATAGTTTTACCTTTCAAAGTATAGATTGGTTAATGTACAAACGAAATAAGTTCAAAAATAGATAAAATAATTGACTTAAATTGGAGTTTTAAAGCAATTTTTGATAAAAGTGATCTTTAAGGGAGTAATTTTAGCAAAACAACTTATAAGGGAGTAAATTTAGAAAAGTGAAACTTATAAGGGAGTAATTATTAATTTACTCTTTAACTTAAGACTAACTCTAATTAATGTGTCTTGATAACTACGTTGTCGTCTTCATACTTAGATCAAAAGCTATAATTTAGTCCTCAACTTTTGGTGCATTATATACTAATTGCTCTTGTTTATGCTTTAAATTGCTTAGGATAAAGTTCACCGAGTATTTTGTTGAGTTTTTGTAGTACATCACGGTTTCCCACGTGAAAATCGAGCATCAAATGAAGGCTAAGGACAAATCCCGAGCCCTTCGGTGTAACTTTATGCCTATCCAGCGTACTAAGATCAGACTCGGTGTAACTCAACTTCATTCCATATTACTATGTTTATGTTTAGATCTTATGTTAGAAAATGTTGACATGTTATTGCAAAATAGTCAAATTTTATACGTATAATTTAAGGTGGATTTAGTAGTCTGCAACGAAAATTTGGCCAATAATTTGAGTATGAATATATGACCGGGTCAATAGCAATGGACAAGCCCACCACACGTCTATATTGCCATTAATTTGATCATTTCATGTTACCATGTAGAAGAAAAGTCCGCGTATACTTACTCCATAAAAGTTGTATATATATAGACTTACTTACGATAATCCCACAATAATAATATATACATGCACCCTACAATACTCCTTATCTAATTAAATATCTTTGTAATCTTCATCTAATCATCCATGAACTATTATTATGGTCCAAACTCAGCTCCAATGGCGGCCATGTACCCGAACGAGGCCGAGGCCGAGGCGCCAAAGCGGTCGAAACGAGAGAGGTTACGAGCCAAGGCCGAGGAATTCTTCCATATAAAGCATAATAATAATAATGACGATTATACCCCTACTCCTGCAGGAGCATTCTCTTCAAATGACAAGGATGACCTTGTTAAAAAGGCGCAAAATTTGCTGAACAAGAAGAAGGATGAAAATGGTAGCGGAGAAATGAACAAGGAGAATGCGGGTTTAGCTGCGTTGGGAGCCCTAGGACCAGTGGCTTATGAGATGTGGAAAAAGAGGAAGGAGAAGAAAAAGCGACAACGTCGTCGTCGAAGAAATGAGAATAATGGTGAGATATGGGTGGAAGAAGAGGAAAGTGATGACAGTGAGGAGGAGGAGGAAGAGGAGGAGGAAGTGGAGGAAGTCGAGGGTAGTAGTGGGTTTCAAGACTTTCTCACTTGGATAATTCAAGAGGTGTTTAATGATGAATGAGATTTTAATTTCGATATATGTTTAGGTCCGTATGTATGTTTGTTCATTTTCGTATAATTTGATTATTGTTTATTTTTGTTGTAGTTATTATATATGTTAATTCCAATTTAGAAGTACAATGATATAGTAGATGATTATACAAATGGAAAAAGAAAAGCATTAATCATGTTTGACATGAAATCGTATTTATATTATTAATTCACTATGTTTGAAAGGGTAAAATAAAAGGTACGACGTATTAATTATGTTTTACCGTCTTGTTATTATTGGTTTAACATCTTATCGATTAGAATAGTTGTTCTAGATAAACGATGGTTCTGGATAACCGTACCGTTTTTAATAACCCCGGGTATTAATATGACGACATTCAACGATTCACGCTATATTATAACACTTACAAGAATGGCATGGACCCATATTTATCAGGGAAAAATGAAAATTAAATTAAACAAATGAATTAAGTAAGTAAAGTTTACACAATAAATATCGGAGGGTCGGCCTGGGTTCGGCCCTTTATATATTAAACCCACGTTATTTGAAGTTACATAACAAGTTTACAAAAGATTGGTGTAGAGTAGAAGTATCCTCCACTGATAGGTGGGACAATTTTTTTCGGGATACTAAAGGCAACTTAATGTATTCCCAAGATGCAACTTAATGTATTCCGAAGATGCAACATCACTTGTCGTAAGTTAAGCATACAAACTAATCCTAGTTGTATTTTCAATGTTTGTATTATTATGTTTTATTTTGTACTAAGTACTTAAAATTGAGCTTCCTTGGGTGCAATATTGCAAAAACGCTTCCGATTATTCTAGGAACATTATGCTTTTTCTTTGTCATTTGTCAAAAGGAAAAAAAGTCTATTGTTAAGTGTTAAACCAACAAAACCCCTATAATTTGGGTTCCTACTTTCTAACAGGCTAACACATCACACATTAAAGAGCAACTGACCTAGCTAGTCATTTCTAATAATATGTAATAAATTAAAGGACACCAAAGTTGGCTTAACATAACATGCTTCCAAGTTCCGATCCACCTTGAACATTATGACTACTAAACTTAACAAACACTCTATTAAATTAGAATTGATTAATGAAACATCTTTGACTAGCAAAACTCTATTTTGGTCTTCCCTTGTCTTTTGATACGAATAAAATACCCATTAATTAATACGGATATGAACACTCTAACCCGGTGACATGATATACAAACGACAATAGCAATAGTAATAGTTGGAGTTTCATACAAACTTTTTTTAATCTCAATGGTAAAAGTTTCATGTTTTCTTTGATCCCCTCTTTCCTTACTCCTTAGTGTATGTAAGTAGTCCATAATACTAAATATACTACATAAATATACCTATATATTACTCCAACATTACTTGAGTAGATTTTAATTTTGTTTTGTGATGACACCCGGTGTTGTCGAATCTCGGCGACACCCTCGCATATTTTTTTGTAGGTCCACCACTTTAATGGTTCCTTACATATAAATTTACTGTTTTTAATAGTCTCTTACATATACATGTGGGAGGGTGTTGCTATCTCATTTTCCAACTGTAAATTAACTTATTAATGTATCCCAGTAATATAGTATCAATTTAGGCATGGCTAGGTCAATAGTGATGGAAATGCCACCCATACTTCTTTTGACATTCTAATTGAAAATGAATAAATGATCATTCCATGTACAAGAAAAGTAAGCTTATAGTTATATACTCCGTATATACGATTATATACATACGGAGTATATAGACCTACAATCCCACCAAAAAAAAAATACATGCACCCTACTACTCCTTACTAAATATCTATGTAACCTTGATCAAAGAACTTTTATAATCCAAGCTCAGCTCCAATGGCGGCCATGTACCCAAGCGAGGCGGTAAAGCGGTCCAAACGAGAGAGGTTGCGAGCAAAGGCCGAGGAATTCTTTCACACGAAGCACGGTAAAGACGATTCCACTCCTACTCCTGCAGAGGCATTCTCTGCAAATGACAAGGAAGACCTTGTGAAGAAGGCACAAGACATGTTGAACAAGAAAAAGGATGAAAATGGTAGCGAAGAAATGAAGAAGGAGAATAATGCGGGTTTAGGTGCGTTAGGAGCCTTAGGACCAGTGGCTTATGAGATGTGGAAAAAGATAAAAGAGAAGAAAAAGCAACAACGTCGTCGTCGAAGAGGTGAGAATAATAATGGCGAGTCATGGGAAGATGAGGTGGAAGAGGAGGTGGAAGAGAAGGTGGAGGAAGCGGAATGTGAAGAGGAAAGGGAGGGTGAGGAGGAGGAACAAGGAGAGGAAGGGGAGGGTAGTAGTGATCAGTTTCAAGAATTTCTCGTTTGGATTCCATTGGTGTTTAATCAAGGGAGTACAATGGCAAATGATGGGATGCGGCTCGCCGGGCTTGCGTGATCGGCTCGGTCAAATCTCGGCATGTGCTCAGTTAAATTGAGTTCGAGTTCGATTTTGAGACGAGCATGGCTAAATTCGAGTTGATTCCAAACTCAACAATGTTCGGCAAGAAAGCTTGTTTAATTTGGGCTTGTTTATTTTATTTTTAATACTTTTTAGATTGTAATATTAATTTTATTACAAATTATATGTTATTTTGGAATTTATAATTAGTTCGTATATGATAATAATATATTACGTTTTAGTATTTTAAAATCTTATTTGCTTTTAGACATTACAGTAATATTTAGTTAGATTCAAAAAGTGCGAAATTGAAAATAATATGTAACGAAATGAG
>JAIUZE010019727.1:0-42119 GCA_022085475.1 Heliosperma pusillum
ATCGTATTCAAGAAGGTGGTTCTTGAGGTCCAATTGACATCATACTATTATGATATTCTGTAATCGCTAAGTATATTTGAATGGATCAAAGAATTAAGGTTGGTGCAAAACTCTTTGCCTACCAATTTATCTTTGAAAACATTTTAATGTTCATCCATGCAAATTTCGATCTTAAAAATCAATTTACATTGAAGAGGTCGTACTTCTTCAAGTAAAATTTACCAGGTCATATCCCTGACCATCACGCATGGAGTCCATTACGAATCGCCATAGCAAGAAATTGGGACTAGAAACAGTCTTTTATAAGTCATAGATTAGAATTCATCACTATTAAGGAGTGCTAAAATTCCACCTTACCTCCTAGGTTCCGAAGAAACAACTACTGAACAAGCAATGAGGAAACTTTTTCCGGACCATATGCTCAGTTTATGGCTCTTAAAACATTTTCTCCCACTCTGTCTTTTCAAGAAATAATCGTATTTTGTATTGAAAGACAGCATCACGAGTCACAAACGCTTTGTCCTCGTGGTCAATGTAGGATTATTGAGCACTTGTTTTATTCGGATAACTTATAAATTAGGTACGCTACCTATCCATATCGTATATGAAACAAAATCCGACTGTTTTAATTGTGCTTAGATATGTTGGGAAAAGAAATAGCAGACAAAATAATAAAATCTCAAATTTAGTCAAGTGGGTGAGATTAACTTGACAAAGACAAAACCATATCGTATAAGGTTTTGTATCTCTATTCAACAACACCTTATCTCATAATGTATGTTCGAGAAGTTAACTCGTGAAACTATTTCACAATACTTTTGGTGAAAATCAAAGTCAATACTTAGATATTTACAGTTACGATTTACTCGTAAGTCCTTGTCTAATACTCTTGGTGATTAACTACTTCACATCGAAGCTCTTTGAACTTTTCAAAGATTTCTCATAGCACCTCATTAAATAGAATCAATTGTAATATCTACTTAAATCGTTGGTAAATAAAAGTGAAATAGTCATAACCATCTCTAGTTGTGTTTGTTATTGGTCCACGCATATTCTTATGTAATAGGGCCAATAACTCACTAGTTCGATTTCCTTTAAAATAAAAAGGGCACGAATCATCTTGCCTTGAATACAAGATTCGCACGCACCATAAGATTCAAAATCAGATGGTTTAGGGATAGTTGTCAATACTAGCCTCTTAATGTGCTACACAATCCAGAATTAAGATTAGATTAGGGTCACCAATTTTGAGCCTTTTACAATCTATATGACAAGTAATTACTAGTTTAGGTCAAGAATATAATTACCTTTGATTGGTATGGGATAACCATTGACCAAGTATAGGCATAAAAAGATACAACGCTTGTTCTATTCACAAAAGTGAAACACTTGTGTCGTACACTAAAGTGGATACTATATTCTTTATTTAGAGGTCATGTACATAACAACGTTTATTAAAGTACACCTCTAAATCCAAAACTAGATTGATCACATTATAACTTTTATATGTCTCTATAAAAATAAAACTACAATAGTTATATTTCCCTTGTAGGTTGACATTTAATCATGGTTAGTCGTCGCACGAATCGTTATTATATGCATTGAATACATTAATGAAAACCATGATGGGTATCTAATACCCAAAAATTGCATTTAGCAAAATAAATGTCGATCATATAGATATTATGGGTGACAATAGTACACCCAATTTCTAACTCTTTAGAAAACTTGGGGCAAATTCTTTTCTTGTGTCCTACACTGTAAAATAGAATCGTCAAAAGTTGGGTTCGACACCTTGCTTGGGTTTTGACTTTTACTATTCAAAATATTCTTGCCTTTTTCCCTTGCCTTGTGTCAAATTCGAGCCAACCTACTCTTGAACCTCGTCTTAACAATTAAGAATATAAACATCATTCTTAGTGCTCCCACTCACTTTCATGAATATCTACTTAGATAAGTATATTAGAATTATTGTGAAGACTATTCTTCATTTCATTCATGGTTTTTCCTTCAAAAGGATTAACCTTTCATGAAGTGACTACGGTATTTGGTTATTCACGATTTTAAATAAATCGATTAACCTAGTCGTCCCAACTGATTTGGCCTCTTTTGAGGTAAGCCTCGATAAGGAGCATTATGACGACATACAAAAAATACAAACATTTTCTTTGGAGCAAAAATTTGATGTACCATTGTTTATAAGAAGGCGTCACAAAATATTCAAAAACGCTTTTGACTAAGTGTGACTTATTCTTTTACTCTTCATAAGAGACATTTGCAACGGTGAATATGAGGATCAAAAGATAAAATTCATTTTGTCTTTAGCTACGGTGGTTTAAACGAAGATCGCAATCAATATACTACCGTATAAAATAATGGAAACCTTTTCCACGATTGAACGGATTTACAAGTTCATAGAAGGATAAAATATTTGTCATTTGCGCGTAATAAATATCAACGGAAAATAAACATTCATTGCTTAAATATAATTTACTTGTAAAACAATTTTAACAAGTCACTCATATAATGACCCCTCACGAAATTATATAAGTGATTCCAAGACCCATATTTAGACAAAAAATAGTCATCGGACTCATCGCATGCTACATTTATCTAAAAATGGTAAGTCAATACTTGACTAATTCTACACTTAGAACTCTTGGTTGACGGATTTCTGTTAAATCCATCTCCTAGTCCCAAGATAACGCTTATCTCGTTGAGTCCAATCCAATTTTGGCTTGTGATCGCATCACCCTACTTACCCGAGGTAAAAAGGGACCCACGCGCGTGGTAGCCCTAATGAACACGGGGTTCATAGGTGTTACTAATTGGTAAGGCTAAATCTCAATTTTTTTTTTAAGTTATGTGAGAGGTCTTGTCAATTTAGTTATTAATTCCCTATAAGCGAACTAAGTCGGTGAATTTTGAATAACTTTGAATTGACAATCGAGAAATAAAAATGCATGTTGGCGATTTTGGCATGAACGGAAAAACATAAAGCAAGCAAATAATAAATCCTAGTATGGCCACCTAGCTAATCTAATTAACTAGTAGATTAAAAAATCGGAAACCAACTCCTTGGCCCCTTGCCTCTTCATGGCACCGTCTTTTGGAATACCGACTTCGGAAATCTCCGTCTTCATAATAATTAATTACAAAAACGATACAAATAAAATTCCTATTATACATTTGATCTAAAAATAAAATTAAATTATTACAAGCGGCGATACGAGATCGCAAATAAAATTACAACCGAATCGGTATTCCCTTACATTACGGGTAATACCGATTAAAATAATCTAGGCCATACTAGGTACAACTTGCATTAAAAATTAAATAAATGACATTCATTCATTCAAAAATAACAACATAAATAAAATGCTGTAAAAAGCATGCCAAAATCGCCCTTAACACTTATCATGCTCATTCTAACTCGGTTTTATGGATTTTATCGATTTTTAATCATTAAAAATCAATAATCAACACTTAAATCGTATTTAAGCTCAAAATAATTATCTAAACTGATTTAGAACTCAAAAATAGTCCCCACTAACTTTGTTTGTATTTAATTAGTTCGAATTGATTGTATTTGCTAAATATAGAGGTTTAATCATAACATTTATGAAGTAAACCCAAAATAAAAAATAAAAATCATAAAAATTTGAAACCAAAAATTTTTTACATTCTGGAACATTTCCAGGAACTCTAAAAACCAGAAACATTTGCCCAAAAATTTTGAATAAATTTTATGAACAAAGAACTTAATATTCAACGGTTTTATAAAATAAAAACCATTAAATATAGTAAAACAGTGAAACAAGTTATAAAATTTCACAAAGATAATATAAATCATATTATAAAATGTACCAAAAATTTTCAAGGCCAGAAAATGACGTTTCAAATTTATGATCATAATAATCTCACTTTATTGACTTTTATCTTATAAAAATCAATCATTATGCAAAACTTAATTAAAAGTCACGAAATTTTACATACAATATGTACAACATTCATGTGAGATCATATCAAAATTTCATGGCCATAATCAAGATGCAACTATTTTTAGTTAACTTTTAACATAAAACATGCATATTAACATGATTTAAAGGCCATAAATCAAAATAAATAGCAAATTAATCCCTAAAATCACCAAATTTGACCACAACCATTTTGAGGTCGGTAGGTATGCATGCAAATCAAAAATTTCGTGCAAACCAATTTTTAACACAAATTTTCAATTTTACCAAAGTTATCGTATAACTCGATTTTAATGCTTAAAATCGACATGCATGTAACAATTGAGCTCTGATACCACATGAAAGTCCTAGACCTCTAATTAGACTCCTATAATTAGTTCATTAAATTATATTAACTTAATGATTTAGGATCTAGTTATCATGCATGCAAATATAAAAGCATAAAAGAAAAGATAAGACGAAAACATCCTTACATGGGGTATTTTCGGTTCAATATGGGCACAATAAGAACTCCTTATTATTGTTCTTGAGCATGAAATTGATAGATGATCCTCCATAAAACAACCTCCAAAGTAGAAGGTCTCCTTCTTGTTACACCCAAGATTAAACCCAAACTAATCACTTAGTTTTTGACTAGAAAACACAAGTGATAATATGAACTAATATTAGATTTATTACTACTCTAGTAATAGGAAAAATATTAGTGTTTGAGAGAGTTTAGAGAGAAGTTGAGTTTAGAAAGAGAAGTGAAAAATAAGCAAAATGAAGTAGTGCAAAAATGAACAACTTTTGTTCAATTTAAGGCCATTATGGCCGGCACATATGAGCACAAAGAGGGCTCCATTTTGCTCATTTTATTCTTTGTGTAAGATGGTAGAGTGTAGGTAATGTATTGATGATTAAAGCATGAAAGTCATGTCACAATCAAAATGGAGTATTGTGTAAGAAAAGAACAATAATCATGCCCTTTGCACATGTACAAAACCAGTGCACATATGTCCATTATGGACCATTTTGATTTTTGATATTTGTCCCACAAATACTTATTAATCATATGCTTAATTATCTTGTATAATTAAGTGTTAATTTGATCATATAACAATTATATGACTCAAATTAATAATCAATATACACTCAACTTTTAAGTGATATTTAACCATTATATCAATATATAATGGGTCCCACAATGTCCAGTTAATTTATTTTACAACTCTTTGTAAATATAATTAAGTAATTACTTCTACCTCAAAATATATGCATACCCTCAACTAATTTAATGAATTAACGATTAATCACTAAATTAAATCTTATTTAATCGTATTAAAATAAGACGTAAAAATTTATTCAGTCAGTTATCGTATAAGTGACTAATAAACTTAAGTGGAATGAGTTCGCAACTCAATTTCCAATAAATAACTCTCGTAACTAAACGTACATATCAAATATATGTAATGCTCTAATTAAACTGTACCGTATACAAATAATTAGTATTCTATTTGGGTCTCATCTTATAGGTGTGACCTAAAGGGATCAGTTGATCACCGCCGTCATACGACAATAACGTCAAACTCTAGTCAGCCGAGCGTTATCGATTTACGTTAATCAACTGACGTGGAGTATCAAAATATACTAATCATGCCACGTATATTCCAAATGAGATTTAATATATAAATGCACTATTGTGGAGGATACTTACTCCAACAAATCCTAGGCGTACCTTTGTTATACTAGAAGCGAATAACTAAAAAGGATGATTGAAGAGTCAATCATTATAAATTCTACAAATAGAGACATAGTACATTATGATGAGGAAGGTGGCATACGAGGATCTAATGGTAGATCCTAACACCTAAATACCTATCAGTTATCATGATAACGAGTGGGAGCATCTTTCAAGATAAATATCCCAAGACTAGAAAGAGATCTAGACATGTACGTAGATGAATTCATGTTATTAAGAATAACGTTGGATGTAGGGAAAAAGCAATTCACAAGGTTGGAATAAATGAATATATGGTATATTCACTACCCAAGCCTTTATTGCATTTAATAAGATCGTCATTATTGTCATGGACGAAATATACTTTAGATTATATGATATGAAGCAATAACATTGTGTTGATTGTTCATATATGATAATCACATTTATCGTTTGAGTTTCATAAACTCGGTTTTGTACTTTGTTGTATCCAAATGGATTGTAGAGACAATTTTTGGACTCCATTAATGTGGACTGGATTAACATAGCATTGGCCCCTAGTTGCTTATATGAGATGACGTCTCCAAGTGACTGGAGTGTGATGCGATTGATGGCAAGTTCAAGTGCCATAGGGTCATAAGGAATGACCAATCGATCACATAGACAGACAGTAAGGGACAATCTGTCGGGCAGTGATCGCTTATAGAATTCTGGCAATTCTTGTAGCCTGGTCGTGGCAAGAGCTATTAGTATTCTTTTGAGTCAATTCTTTGACTAAAGACCGTTTGCCTAAGGTGGCACAGTTTCAGAGTGACTTTGATTTATTCTCTACGACCTTCGTAACTGGGGTCAAATGGGCATCTTTTGGGTCATGATGAGCTGTGGCTATTCGAAGGGAATAGTGCGATAGGAATTGTCCACCCCTTGTCAGGGTTGTTTTAAATCTCAAGCTCACTCAAGGAGGAGTAAGCTGAAAATGCGTGGCCACGCTCGAAAAGTATCTATGGTAGATAATTCCGGTCAGACAGTTACTCTCCAAATCGAGGAAACCACTCTTGATATGATCAAATGCAAGTACGACCTGCAAGACACCTTGCATTGAGTGGGAGATTGTAATAGGATAAGAGAATTGGTGACACACATTTGTCTCGGACAAGTGGGAGATTGTTGGAGTTAGTGTCCTCAACAATAGTGTGATCACATAATTAAATCTCAATAATAAGAATACAAAAGGGATAATGAATATTATGGTCAACTGATCAACATAAATCGGTAACGATTGGCTCAATTGAGTTTGACGTTACTGTCGTATGACGGTGGTAATCAGTTGATCCCTTGAGGTCACACCTAAAGGACAATCCTCTAATCAAGAACGTTAATTAATTGTATAGCGATACAGATTAATTAATCCCTTAATTTGAACAGGTTTAAAGTGAGAATTATATCTTATTGTAATATGATTAAATAAGATTCATTTTAGTAATTTAATTGTTATATTACTAAGAATGCATTATATTTATGAAACATTTGAGATAAGTGAAATTGGTCGATTATAATTACAAACTGTTGTAGATTATATTAACCAATTTTGAGATGACCCATTTTATTTACATGTAATCATAAAATGTGACTTAAAATGTTAAGTCTAATTTATTTGTTATGAAATTGCATTTAAATTAGTTAAATGTACATTTATAAGCCTAATTACATGTTACATGTCACATGTCACATATGTGACAAATGACAAATTACAAAAATAAAATGGACACCCATTTTATGTTATAAAAACCGGTTGGGAGGGTGTAGGGTAGGTTTTAGGTGCTTGAGTGTTGTTCTAATTGAGTATAAAAACAACATGATTACTACCTAAGACCTAGATCATACTCTAATGCATTGTGAAGACAAATGCATGCTCACCCTCCCCCATGAGCCATGTGTGGCCGGTTTGGTGAGTGAACATAAGAGGAGTTTTTCTACTCTTTATTCTACACTTGATCTTATAATTTGTATATACACTTATCTCACTAAAATTCCTTTCTCACACTACAAAATTTTAGAGAAATTTTACTTGTTTTCTAATATTACTAATAATATTACTAAGAGTAGTAATAGATATATTAGTGATATTTAATGGCTACTACTATAATATACTAGTGTAGTATTTAGTAGTATTTTAGAGGTTGTCTTGGGTGCATCTAATAGGAGTGTTCTTACACTAAGAACTTGGAAGTTCATCCCTAACATTGTAAGCTCAAGAACAAAGTAGGAAGGAGTCCTATTTTGTGCCCATATTTGTTATAAGATCAATGTAAGGAAACGTTTCTTCTTATCTTTGTATTTTTATTGTTATGCATGCATAAGATCTACTTAGTTTAGAGTAAACTAAATGTTATATGATATTAGAAATGTCTAATATTGAGTTTAAGAAACTTACAATGGTTGCCCACATGAAGTCATCAGTGATAATGGATCACACTTTCAAGCAGAGACTGCGCAGTTGCTAGCCAAATACAAGATCAAGCATCATCATTCATCGCCTTATCGACCTCAAACTAATGGTGCGGTAGAGGCAGCTAATAAGAATGTCGTCACAATCCTCAGGAAAATGATCGGTAATTACCGTGATTGGCCAAGCTAGATACGCTTCGCATTGTGGGGCTATCACACTTCAGTTAGGAGACCCACTGGGGCCACTCCTTTCTATTTAACCTATGGAATGGAAGTTGTACAACCAGTTGAGCTGGAAATCTCATATATGCGTATTCTCCTAGAAAGTCAAATCCCATAAGCTGATTGGAAGAGGGATAGATATGATGAACTCGTCTTCTTGGTGGAACGTAGACTGCGTGCATTACACAATGTACAGACATACCAAGCGCGTATCAAACGAGCATTCAACAAACGAGTTAAACCCATAAACATCAAAGAAGGGGATTTAGTGCTCAAATTAGTCAAAACTCTCTTACCTGTTGATCCACGAGGAAAGTTCAAACCTAACTGGTTGGACCTTTCTTAGTCAAATCCATATTCTCGGGGGGTGCACTTAAAATCACAGATCTAGACGGGAATGAATTTGTTAACCCTACCAACTAGACCGGTTGAAAAGGTACTACCCGTAACATGCACTAGGAAACGCGCCTTGCACAACCTTATATGACGCTTATGCGACACGGAATAAAACCGGCCCCAGGCCAGTTGAATTTAATGTCGCTATGCTCTTGCATTTTGACATTTGGATAATCCTCATGTCATCAAATAAATCGAATTGTATTTCTTTTGGGAGTAAGTAAAGCACATGCTACCCTTTTCTTAGTTCATTACAAGCTCTTGCTTCGAACAATTATTCTTTTTCATTTTCTCAAACTATGCGCATGGTTTGATTTCATTTTTTCTAATGAAAAGGTAGGCATTCCTTCACAGGATTCAACCCGCTATTATTTTGAAATGTGAATAGAAGGACATTTGCATTTGAAATTCGACAATAATAATAAATAAGGAAAAACTCATCAGTTTCTTAACTAACTTAATCTTTATTTATTATCCAAAAATAGTAATAATATTTCACATACATAAATAAATGCTGAAATAAAAGTTAAGGCTATGATTCCAAAAATCCCATCATTTATTAAAACTCAACTAAAATAATAATAATAAATACTAAAATATGACTAAGGCTACTCTTCCATCTTCCCCTTGCCTTTGTCACCATTCTCATACTTCTTGTCTCGACGACGAGCCGAGCGCTCCTGCGTTACCTCAGACCTAATCACCAACAGTATTTCTCGAGTTCTAGCATTACCATGTCTATCTATCACCACCCTTGCAGCAGGATTAGTCCTCGATCTCTTCACTGGATGTGTTGCTAGAAATCTGGCGTTTTCCTCCCCTTCAGTCAGATATTTGGACTTCTCTTTACCGCTTTCATAGATCTTACAGTCCACATGCTCATGTTTCCTTAGCTTATCACGCTCTTCTGGAGTACTAGCCTTCTTCCATCGCAAATATGAGTTAGATACCCATAAGGAGCCAACATGAACGGGTATGAACCACATATTCCTTTGCACCCATATGGTGGACCGTTCCCTACACGACTCTGCGGTATGAGCCAAGGCAGTCTGGGGAACAGTTTCAAGTCTCGAGATCCTCTCCTTAAGGCTTACTTGCCTCACCAGTCTCTCCGGAAATATACTTACCATGAATTCCAAGTTAGGAATGCAAAGCGACAGAGTTGGGTGCAAAGATGATGACCCAGTAACTACTCTGAGATGACACCATGGCACAGTCCATCGGATTAGCGGGCCACCTTCAGCTTTCAGCTTATTTTCCCAGTAGTTGGGAATCCTGGTGAAATCAACCATATAGAGCCTGGTCCTCATTGTGATCGAGGGAGAACGATATCCTTGAACATTAACTGGAGGCTCGATCAAGTGTAGGCGCTCCATCAACCATATTTGGAGCAAGCAAGACGAACAAAAAAAAGAAGGGAAAGAAAAGAAGGGTTCTTACCTGCAAGACGATAGGACTCCCCAGATATGGAAGCTCTCGATTAGCCTTTCTGTTATCAAGGCCAAGGATAATATCTCCTAAGCACAGACAAGCTGGGCTTTTGCGCACGTCCATTTGTTCCACCAAACTCAAGAAAAGAGGATCCCCCCCTCATCTCCTTGTCAATGTACACTTGGAAAATATAGAAGGCAAAACCCAAAGGCCCTGCGCCTCGCAATATATGATAAGAAGGGTCTTCCCTATTTATGAATCGCTTCATAAAGTCATGCATACGAACACCTTTTGAGGTAACATATCGGTCTACCTCAGCTTTAATCAATCCAAGGAGGTCCCTGAATTTATTCTTATACCTTTGGAGTTAAAGGGTATAACTGGAGCATCTTCTGGGTCCCATCCACCAATGGCAGGTATTTCTTCAGGGAAAGGACAAATATCGCCTCTAGGAAACCGTCAGCTACCAAACCTGTCTTTATGCAAACCTGCAGGAACAGAAGATATCTTCCACCAAAGGCACTCACACCGTCGTAACACAGTCAAAAAGGAATATATACATTAGACAGGGGGCTCTCGCCCTAAAATCAAATGCAAAACTGGGGGCTCTCGCCCGAAAACAAATCCAAATGTACAACAAATTTAAAACAAAGTTCAAAATATCCAAACTCTACAAACAAAACAAAGACGGCTAATCCTCATCGCCAGTAAGCCCAACTAAAATCTCGAGGGCGGCAATCTCAGCATCCTGGGCCTCCAGCTCCCTGAAAAAATGAGTTATTTCCTCTCGAGACTCCGTTGTCTCCACCCGAGACTCTACCAGCTCACGCTCCAAGGCTCTCTGCGAAAGAAATGCTTCATTT
This sequence comes from Heliosperma pusillum, assembly GCA_022085475.1. NCBI lineage: Eukaryota > Viridiplantae > Streptophyta > Magnoliopsida > Caryophyllales > Caryophyllaceae > Heliosperma > Heliosperma pusillum. The sequence continues at coordinate 11,037 of JAIUZE010019727.1, forward strand.
TAGTCAGTCATTTCATTTCAAAAATACAAAATGCAACAATAAATGAAAAGGGAATGATATATTCCTACATGTCGGCCCCGGCCACCTACGAGTGCCTCAACGGCTGTAGCCCGCAACCGGTAGGCCACCCTCCACAACGCAACATGCAGAGACGGGGCTACCTACATTCAAACACGAATAAAAGTTAAAACAAATGCATTCCTAGACAACAAAGATGGTGATGGATTGGAAGCTCACCCTCCTCACGAGGTGTTCCCACTCCTCCAAGCCAGCATCGGTCACCGCCGCGCGGAACTCACGAAGCTCTGAGACTGTTGTCGAGCTAGCCGTGTCCGTGTAGTCGATCATCTCGGGGTAAAATAGGGGCTCGACGCCCGCCACCTTGATCTCTTACAAAGATCAAATGGTTCATCAACAAGTAATTTATCATTTCTCAAAATTCAATATAACAAGAAGCAAGCAATGCTTACCACAATCGGCCAATACTGTTGGAGTAGGTGTCCTCCACAATAGTGTGTCTACATTATTAAATCTCATAAAAGGAATAAATTTGGGATATATTTATTTTATACTTGTCAGTTGATTAACGTATATCGGTAACGCTCAACTGACTAGAGTTAGACGTTACTGTCGTTTGACGGCGGTAATCAACTGATCCCTCTCGGTCACACCTATAGGGAGGAACCCCAATGGAAAAACTAATGATATTGTATAAAGATACATTTCAATTACTCCCTTATTAATATTGACTAAAGATTAGGCAAGTGAGTTTTAATGTGATGATCGAGTTTTGAACTCGGACCAAAATATTTGATATGATCAAATAAAGTGAAATTTAGTTATTAAAAGTTAATTTACTAAATTACTTGAGGTATTTATATATATTGTAAGCTAGTGGTAATTAGCTAATAAATACTACAAGGAGTTGTAATAATAGCTAAAATGGGTATCCAATGACCCATTATATATTTAAATAATGGTCAAATATCACTTACAAGTTAAGTGTATACTTCCTCCGTTCCATTTGATTGTTTACGTTTGCTTTATACACGTACATTAATGCACATTTTCTTTTATTTATATCTTTAGTTACATATCACGAAAAATTATAAAAATTTGATATTAATAATGTACTCGGTAAGACAATTTAAACAAGATCTCACATGACTATCTTTTATTATATACATTAGCTTTTATATTAAAGATTCCCCTCACTTATGAATAGTGCTCAAAAAGCAAACGTAAACTATTCTATGGAACGGAGGAAGTATTATTTAATTATTTGTATCATTTAATTGTTAAATGGTCCAATTAATAATTAATTATACTAGATAATTAAGTATTTGACTTATAAATAATTGTGGGACAAATATCAAAAGTCAAAAGTGGACCCAAAACCCATAATTTGGACCGAAAAATTCCCACTCACTATTAGGTGGAAATTAGGCAATATTTCCACTTATAAGTGCACAATTACATCATATTCCACTACCCTCAACTCTTATAAATATCTCAACACTATGGTCACTACACTTGATGAAAAAAGAACAAAAAGAATTGGTCTATTATTGTTGTTGATAGCCGATTTTGGTATTAAGACAATGAGTTGAATTGTTCATCTTATTGTTCATCATCATCTTCATCACATAAAATCACAAAATATAATATACATCTTATATTACTAATAAGTAGTAATATTTATAGTATTATTAAGGGTTAGTCTTAGTTATTATCTAGTTAATAAAACTAGGATTTTGGGGCAAATCCTTGGGTGCAACAAGGAGGAGTAATCCTACTTTGGATTAAGGTTTAAGGAGCTCTATATATTCAGGTTGTAAAACTACAAAAGTTGTAGTATACCATTTCCATAAAGCTTTGTAAGGAAATTTCTTTTTGTTTGTTGTTTAATTAGCACTAATTAATCATGCATGTACTAGATCACATAAAAATTAAATTATGCTAATTTAATATAATGATTAGAAAGTCTAAACATATAGTTTTCCTAACTATCAAATACGCCAATTTCCGGGGAACGAACCCTGGGTAGTCCTCGTCAGAAAGAAGGAGGGCGTCCCCACTCACACCAGCCAAGTCAGTCTCTCTCTCAGCGTCAGAAGGCTCCCTAAACATCGACCCTAGAGGATCGTTTGGGACTGTTAAAGCATCACGAGAGCACTGCCGAGTCAAACGCTCGCCCAAGTACAACACGGGTTTTATGGGCGTCCTCAGCAACAACCGACTCGAGCTCCTAGGACGTAGGACCTCAGCCACGAAAGATGGTGCGTCTGGGTTGTCAACCCAAGGCCTCGGAACCCACTAAGACAACGAAATGAAAGGGTGATTCCTATGATCAGTTCTAAACAAAGAAAGGAATGGGTCATTCCTATGATCCAGTTCTAGATGATGATAAGACAAAGGATCGTTCCTTATGAAATTTCCCCAAAATGAAAGACAGAAAAGAAAGCAGACGGAGATACTTACGTGCTCCAGCTGCAGCGCATTCACGCCCCTCCTGCAGGCATCATAAGAAGAACCCTGGCTCATATTACGGCACGCCACCCAGTGCCTCACCACTGGGTTCACCCTCGGCTCAGGCTCCGTCCTCTTGGGCGCGAAGCCCGTAAAGTAGGAGTACACCCACGCCTGCAAAAAAGGTAATAAGAGTATCAACGTCAAAATAAAATATTGATCTTTTAATCAAAACAAGATTATTGATCTCTCAATAAGGTTCAAAAGAAGGTTCATACCTCCAGCAAGACTCCAGGACCGACTGTAGCAGGAGAAGTCCCCTTCTCCATCAGCTCCGGCCTAACCATGGCCCTCATATAGCGAGTGATGACCTCAAAGCCGGGAGTAACTTAGTCCCAACGACCTAGGCTATTCAAGTCAGAGAGGAAAGGAAGAAGCTTTGTCGACAGCCTCTCCCCCTTGTCTTTGAAGTAAATCGAAGACAAGAACCACCACAACTAGAGCCGAACCCTCTGCTCAGCAGTACAAGGAGGAGGAGCCACCATCTCTTGACATATCCTCACTCTCGTCGGAGTCCTACCCGTAAAGTAGTCTTTAACGTAAGAGCTCGGCACTGCTGAGCAGAGGGTAGGACTCCGATGTTTCGCCTCCTCTGATTCAACCCTCATGGCCACCGACGGTCACTCCAAGCTCTCCTCTCCACACGGAAAACCAGAATTCATGCCGTAATCCTCCAAGGTGACTCCGACCTCCCCAAAAGGCATATGGAAGATCAAAGTCGTATCTTAGTAACGATCGAAGAAGGCCCGAATCAGGCAAAGGTTAGCCCGAATCTTCATCGCCCTGTCGACCTCTAAGCTCGGACTAACTCTCCAAAGGCTCCTCCCCCAATGAGGGCCTTCTCTTCCTCGGTCAACTTCTCATACGCCTCCATCATGGTCGTGTAGCCGGAAAAGGACCTCATGTTCCCGGCTTCCTGCAATTTGAATCAAGAAAGTCATTTAGCATTTTATATTTCAAAAGAAGTGGCAATCAGATATGGAAGATGACAAATCAAAACAAAGGCTTACCATACTATGTGTCGTCCTGTAAGACAAGTGGCTCTCTGCTGCCCAAATGAGATGTCTTCTGATAAGGGTAAAGTCGCGTCACCTTAATCAAAGTAATCCTAATTCACTACTAACTAATAGTCAGCGGTAAGTAAGGTATCGAATCCACAGGGAGGGGGTAGTATTCTAATCTGTTAAACTAGGTTCGTCTTTTATAGTAACAATTTCGTGGTTTTTTTTATTTGTTCCTAAACTAATAGCAAACAATAACAATAAAAGGTTGAAATCAATAAGATTAAAAGTCTAGGGTCTCAGGTTCACTAGGATTATTATTCAGGAGTAAGGGTAATATCAACTATCATGCAATAAAGTTATCTAAGGTCACAAGATCGGTCGATTCAATTATGTCCTTTAGATCTACAATTTAACATGCGATCGCTATCATTAAACGAGTTCTATTCAATTTTAGTAGCCTATCTTAGACTTAACCCGGTCAGTATTAATCCTAATTTGCGAGACTAGTTAATTAATCATGGCTAATAATTAAGCAACTAGATTTAAAATGATAATCAAACGATAACCATGCTATTGCAATTCAATTAATTAGTCTATCCCTTCTAACAATCGTAGATCCCATTTCAATCCTAGATAAGAATTTAGCTACTCATAACGATATTAATAACAACGATAAGAAATAAAGTAAACATGATTAACAATAACGAAAGGATTAACAAAGAATAATTACTAGAAAATAACTAATTGAATAACAAAGGAAGATTAAACAGTAGTGATTACAAGCTTGAACTCAAAACAATAGTCTTCATGAATCAATCCAGTAGCAAAGCAAACAAAACTCGAGTTTTTTTAATATTCAAGCGTACCCTAATTGTGAAAGACGAGTTTTCCTTTTATAATAACAATCTAATTAACTCAAAACTAATTTAGAAAATCCGAAAGCTGTCAAACAGTAGGTTGCTCGATCAGGCAAAGGTGAATCTGCTCGATCGAGCATGACGTCAGCCCGACTCGATAGAGCAGAGTGATGTTGCTCGATCGAGCATCCTTCAGATGGCTTGTTTCTTCGTTTTTCTTCATTTCTTCTCCACCGCTCTCGATTCCCGTGCCTAACCTTCTACGATCTGACTCCGCTATGCTCCATACCAACTAAAAAAGCTCCAAATGCATCCAATCTACATTAAAAAAAAATAGAAGCGGCAGAATCGATATTCTAGCTAAAATAGCATAGAAACAAGCAAGGAAAAACAATAAATCAAGTCTTATGTATCTAAGGGAAGCATAAAATATGTAAATAAATAGTGATCATTATATACCATCCCATTTCTCAGCCCACTCAGGTGCGCCCACCAAATGGTGTCCACCTCGTCCGGTAGTAATCCTCATCGGAACCTCATCCTCAGCCGTTCCAGTCTCCTGCACCACCTCGGCTGGTATATCTTCTCCCACACGGCAAGAAAAAGGCTCAGGGTCTATGTTCATAGGATCTCTCCCTCACGTAGAAGGAATGTCACATGCACAAGCCTCAACGGTTTCAACATGTCAACGTTTCAAACGTGTCAAACATTTCAAGCAAATCCTCAGCGGTTTCAAACAATGTCAATCACATTTTAAGACGTTTCAAGTCATTTTCAAGACGTTTTTTGGTCATCTTAGACCATTCTTTCGAAAACCCGACTACACATGTAGGGTATGGGTCAACTCAAGTCTAAATTCAAAGCCTAATTATGGGTTTGAGCCGAAAATTCGACAACATTTCGCTATAATAGCAGTTATGCCCTAGAAAAGCGTCATGCAGAAATCATCGCAAACTTAAAATTTAATGTTACAAAAAGTTTACCCATTACACAAGGGTTCTAGAACACCAAGTTTCATCCAAAATGAGCTACCCTAAGGGGGGTTTTGAAACGGTTTTCGAGTCAGTGAGTATCCGTCTCATTTGTTCAAAATTCAACGAACACGAAAAACAAAAACAAGTACATGGTTGTGTTCCTAACAAGGCCAATTGTTCATTCCTAGTGTCAATTTCTACCATACAAAGCCCAAATAGGTGCTAATCCCAACTTTCGAGCTATTTGGGGAAGAAAAACTTAATTTTAAAATAAAATTCAATCAAATATAAGCAATTAAAGCGAGATCGGAACACATACCTCGATTTGTCATGGCTTATGGAGTAAATTGATCAAGATTTCTGCAAGTTTGGTTGAGTTTTGAGAGGATGTTTGTGTTTTTATGTTTTCGAATGAATAATAAAACCTTCGTTTGATCGCGTCTTTATCAGACATGGAGAATCTCGGAAAGAAAAGCAGCAATAGTTGCGCCTCTTCCAAAGGTCGCAGCTCTGGTTGCGCCCTTTCCCCAGCAGTGCTTTGCCTAAATTTGAAAGTTGGTTACAAGTTCGTTACTTGTTGGCCCAAGTCTTATGCGCCTCTTCTCCGACTTCTATTTTTCATAATTTGGTTCTTTTTCGAGACCCGTGCCTCCACGAGCTTCAAAACCGTCAAATCATCTCAGCAGGGACACACTTTTTCCAGATATACAATCCGTGGGCCCATATTTTATCATCAAGATATTTGCTCGCCACAACCGAGCAAATTCTCGGAATGATTCGATTCTGATAGGATCTTCTATATATCAAGTTTCAACATATGTTTCCCCAAATGAGAGTTTGCTTGAAGACATGACAGGCCGATTATTACATGTGAACTTATCCTCAGCGGCTGGCGAGCCTCATTACGCATCCTATCCCCAACGGCTGGCTAGCCTCGTTACGCGCCATATTCAGACAGCTGGCGAGCCTCACATCGCACCTTAGTCCAAATAATAAGATGCTAATGTATGACTCCTTCTTATGGCTGGCGAGCTTTTATACGTAGTCTAATAGACTTTAAACGACCTTCCCTGATGGTCGACAGACCTTAAAATGTTCCCGACGACGAGTCCTTGGTTCAGACCCTTTGAACCGCCTCGTGTTGCCATAGTCGTCAGGTTGTAATCTTCGATTGACCTGATCGCTATACTTTGACTTTTGCCTTGTCCAAGCCTCAGTCAAAGTGGGGGCTCTGTATATACCTCAGTTCTACACATTCCGCCAGGCGCCAACCACTCAGTGATGATTGGGCCGCATGTTTGGTATGCGAAACGATTTGTGACAATTCATAAGTTTATCGTCAAGTGATAGCTAAAATACTTGTGTCTACCCCTTGGTCTTCATCTACATGCCGATACGTTTGTTTTGACAGTCATTAGAGTTTTTTTAGAGTCCGGGTCAAAAACCGCTTCATTTTATATAAACCGTCTTTTAAAACCGAGTCTGAACGCTCGAGAATATTCCGGATATTTTAATATTTCAAAACTTATCTTTCTTGGTATAATATATCCGTATTTTATCTAGAAAGACTTCGAAATCTACCGCAATTCCATAAAAGAAACGCGGAAATCTTTGTTTCAAAGTAGGAAACTGCATGGGAAATGACGCAGCGGGTGTTGCGCCTCTTCGAAGAGTCGCAGTGCCTGCTGCGCCTCTTCGCCAGTTCGTTATGCCTGTTTCCAGAATATTTTCTAGATTTCTTTCCGTGTTCGAGTTATTCTAAAACTCTTCGGATTTCTCCCTATAAAAGGAGAGGTTCGTGCTCACTTTTAAGGCACGGAAGTGTTCCGCCCCTTCTCTTCTCTCTCTTTGCATTCTAAACCTTGATCTAAGCATTTTGAAATATACGTGCTTGATCAATCGACCACGTAAGCTCAGATCCTTCTGGGTACCTCTCACATTTCCATGACCGACCAATTTGACCACTACACCTTAATCAATCAATCATTCAATCGATTTTAATCTCTTACGAGGGCACTTTCTTTACATTGTCGAGCTGTCGCTAAAACGTAACTTTAGTTCATATATCGTTTCGTCAACATGTAAGTCTGAGGGTGTAAAATCCCGTCTTTTATTTGTATATTATTTATTTCATCTAATGTAAGATTCATGTCGGAAGTATGTTAAAATATTTTCAAAACTTCTTTTAATTATTCTTTTCTTTGTATAATAAGTCGTCTTTTATCATAGTCTTTTATTAAGATGTTAATCCTTGACTTAGATCCCTAATAGTCGATATTAGTGGGTTTAAGTCTTGTAATTTAATTAATTAAATCACTTTCACTCGAGTCTTAGATTGATAATTAACCACAAACACAAACACAAACGAACATTAACTGATTGTGATTCTGGCTTCACAGCCATACCCAACTCAAGAACAGACACATGGGTTGCTGCGCCTCTTCCAGAAGGCGCACCAGTTGTTGCGCCTGTTCTAGACTGGTTTCTGTCTCTGAACTTCTATTATCGTTTCGATGTAGCTTCAGTTATGTATTTAATCAACTATTACGTTTCTGCTCGAATGCGTTTTACTTTAGTATGTCAACATATTTCGAGGGATAACCTACCTTTTAAATTAATACACATAGTAACCGTTTAGAGATTTCTTTATCTCCTATACTATTTGCAATCCAATTACCAATGATAATAGTACATTAACATATTTTGGCAAAAATCCTTATGATTATTTATACCATATATAGTTTGTGTCGTATCTACCTTATAATGGCCTTATCAATACGATGTTAGTTGGTATTCTTTTTTCGTAATAATGTTTAAACTCGTGTCCAAAAATTATGACGAATGTCTTAGTTTTATGATTTGAATCTGCTTAATGACCCGGTAAGAGCACAAACGCTTTAGAGATACAGTCTATTACTAAGTTATTGAGACACTACTTTTATCGTACCCTTTATGCATTTTATTTACCACTTTTATTATTGATTGCGACTCAAATATTTTTTTCATTTAATACATGTATTCATAACAATCGTAGATCTAGTTTAATAAGAAATAGAAGTCCCTTTCTTGCACCCAATAGCGCAAATTCTCATTATAGACGGATATTGTTTAAATTGTTGACGAGTAAAATGTCATTATTTTAGCGAGAAAATGTGATCATTTTAGCGATAAAATATTATAGCTCCCTAAAATGGTCGCATATCCGTAACCTATTGAGCCAATAAATACGACCATAGTTGTTGTACAACAACATGCTTTATTATTAGGAAGAAGAATCAGATTCTGGCACAGAACACGAGAAACGAATTTCCACTTCTCTTCCCTTCTCTTCTTTTTCTTTTCTCTCTTCTACTAATTCATACTACAATCTTCTACTCAAATTATATAGAGATTCACCTCACCATATCTGATTATCTTTTACTAATAAAAATCACAAATATAATTATACTGTTAGATTGATTTTGATGAAACATTAAACCTATTTACAAAAATCCACCCCCTCATTTTCGCTTCTTTTTTCCGCCATTCTTTTCGCCTTCACTTTTCTCATTTATTACTTTCTCTCTCTCTCTCTCTTTCTTCATTTACTCTATCCATTACTACATACATTCACCATTTCATCACCATCTTCATCATAAGTATAACAATAATTCACCATTCACCATTATTTCAATTCTACTGCCATGAAATTGACAACTTAAGTAAAAGAAAAAACAGTAAAAAAAAAAAATGGATAAAACTGTTGGAAATTTCAGGCGGGTTATTAGCCGCCACACTTCTCCTCCTTCTTCTTCTTCTGGTCCCAACAACTCAGTTGTTTGTGGTAAATATATAGTAATTTAAAATATCTATTTTATTATTTCTTCAAAAACCAAGAAATCGACAATTTTTGTTGTTTTATTACAATTTGTCTTTTCTCTATTTAATCCAATTTATATTTTTTCATTTATAAGGATAAACCAATCTCTTTATCTACTTCACTACACACCTCTGTTTCTGGTTTTTTGTTTCAATTAATTTTCTCAATTTGATCCAAAATTACGATTTTATGAATTTTAAAGATGAACCCATTTCTTCACTATAAACGTTTGTTAATGGGTTTTTGTCTTTTGTCAATTTAATTTCCATAATTTATATTTTATTTGGGTTTGAAGGTTTAACGAGAGAGAAAGTGAAACGTATGAGTGAAGGAACAATGTCGTCTGATGTTGAGAGTGAGCTCAGTCGCAGGAAATTCAAGCTTCCTAAAAAGGTAATTTTTCAATCTATCTATATAATTTTTAATAATTTACTTTCAAATTAAATAATCATGGTTTAATTGGGTGTTTTTTTTATCTTTTATTATGAAGGGTTTATGTGATTCAATTCCAGTTCTTCCTGCTACAGTTCCAAGAAAATTACGTTCAGGTATTTGGGATTTTAATTTTCTTGTTAAATTTAATTGCTGGAGTTTTTGTTTAATTTCATTATTAATTTATTTTTTTAGCAAAATTTATTCAAGAAATTTTTGTAACGGTATTTGTTGATTACGTACTTTTTGGACTTTTGTTACTTTGTAATGTCTTTCAATTAAATTTATGACTTTAATGAAACGCTTTTTCCTTTTGTTGTGAACTAAGATTCTTCTTGTTGTTCTACTTTATAGCATTTGTGAACCTTTTGTTATTCTAATTTTTTTTTTGAAAAATGCTTTGTTTGATTGTTCAATAGAGGCTTATTGATTTTATGATCGTGAATGTCGATCCCTTGCAGCGATTAGTAAAAGAAGTTGTAAATCCGCTTCAGCGTCCGTTCTGGATTCAAAAAAATTAAAGCATTCGTATAATGGCGTTGCATTGCTTAGAAAGGTTTGTGACTTTGTTCCATGGAGTTATGGTAGATGTATGCATGGTGAATTTTGTATTTATATTTGGGAGCGAAATGATTGCGAATTGCTTGTTCTGCTGTGTAGCAGTATGGTACAGGCAATTCTCCAAGACAGGCTGATTCAATACCAATCTCTAAAGAGGAGGAAGAAGTGGCCGAGACATTGTTCGCTTTAGCAGGAATGATCTCTCATAATGGTGAATCTTCAGAAGGCAACACACAAAGTATGACGAGGAATAACCTTAATGGTCCTATGTCCGTAACTGAAGGTGGTCCTTTTTTCAACTCTTAGACTAGTATTAAATTTCATCATGAATCATCGGGAAAAAGCATCTCTATCGGTCCACATGATGTCTCCATTTCTACGGCCATTCTTTCAATACTTTCCGCTTTTTTTTTGAAGTAGCATTTATCTGGATGAAATATCCATTATGGGTTATTCAAGACAACCTCTCTCTGTTAACTAAAGTAGGAATTAGGTTTTATTTATATCCGATCCCCCTTATGGCCTTTCCATGCCATTTACAGGGAGGCTTGAGGCATTAGGCTGATGTTGTTATAGTTCTTGTCACGTCTGTTGCCTCCGAGTAGCAGTTTCCTGCAGTGACATTTCCTTTACTAATTTTGTGAAATCTTTGTAGACTCCACGGTAAGAGATTCTGTGCAAGAGAGTCCTTTAATTGAGGCATCATCTCTCAGCTGGCCTAAATTATCGGAAAGAAGACAACTCCACCAAGACCTTAAAGTTTCGGTTCCGCCAATGAGAATCCCACCTTTGCTTAGGACTTGTGATGAGAGACAACTTAAGGATACTTCAATGATCTCCCAAGTATCAATTGCTCCAATCAGGTTGAGTGGGTGGGTATCGAACTATGAACTTGAGTAGTCATATTTGTGTTACTTTTTAAAATCATACTTGAAAATGTTTCTATTTGAATACAGAGTCGACGACAGTAAAATAGATAAAGTATCATATCCTTTGTGGCAATCCCAACATTTTGCCAATAACCAAGGAAGGGAGCCGGATACATTATTAGAGAAACAAGATCCTTTGCATCGGTTTGGACTTGATGGACTTCCTAGCAAGTATTGTTCTTGCACCATTAGATTTTGTTTAATTTTACAGCCAGCCATTCAACCTTTTCATCAGACTTTACTAAATACTCTTTTGCAGGTCGTCTTCTATTCTCTATCCATCATGGGTTAATGCTACTGCATCTTCTTCTAGACCTGGTACACTTGGAGACAGTGTGTCACTGCCAGCAAACAAGGTGACTTATGTTTTTTTTCTGTGAATCAAGATGCTTTTCTTCTCTTATTTACTTCTTGAAACGAGGCTCCAATATCTTCTTCCAGCCTATTCTGTTTCTTCTTCGTTGTACACTAATTTTCCTATGATACGGCTATAATAATTATTTTCATCACACTTACTCATATTTAGTTATAGATAGGGGTAGTTATTCTAATATTAGTGGGTTAATGGTTATGGGTATACAGAAATTGTCAGTTGAAAGGGTTTATCTCATACTATGTTAACAGCTTAACACTAATTGTTTTTCTTCTGAATCACATAGATACCAAGCTCCGTGAATGGTATAACGAAGTCAAGGAAACGATGTATTACTCATGTTTACATTAGCCACCTGATTCAAGGGATGGTGAAGACAGTAGGGAAAGACAATCAGCCTTTACCTTCGTATCAAGTGCAACCATCTCAGTCTTCATTTATTGCTCCTGATAAGAATGATTTAAGTGGAGCTTTCACTAGCCACATGTTATGCTCTACCTTCTACAAGAATACATGTGAAACTGGCAATAGAGTATCTATGAACCTCGAACATCGCGAAAATAAAGGAGACGGAACAATGAAGCAGGTACAGTACATCAAGGGTCTTGTAATGATTGCCATTAATTTTGCAATGAGTCTTGTACTACTGTACTCCCTCCATCCCATTAATTTTGCGACAATAAAATTGGGATGGAGGGAGAATGAGACAGTCTTACATCTAAGACCAACCTATATCTAATTGTGTTCTCCTTTTGGTTTTAAGGCTAATGGACTCTGTTCCCGCTTTTATGACCGTCTCGTACAAATATTTTTGACATCTTTTTTTTATGTTCTGTTACCAATCTCTTACCTTGGTTTCTTGACAGAGATTTGATTTCCTCTCTTTGTTAACTGGAGTTGCACCAAAAGCAGATACTGGTACAAATAGGTTTGACAATGGTTTGGAATCACAAAGTCAGGTGCCCAACCTGCATTCAGTCTCACAGACTAGTGTCTCTCAAACATGCTCCACTATACAAAATTGTTTTCCCTCAAGAGTTTACCGAGATCAAGTAGCAGTAGCATCAATGGCTAGGCATCCTGTCCCACCTCAGGTCTGTTCATATGACTTTACCACCAAAATTAGCTGTGATATCACTGATATGCATGTTCTTTCTACTTGATATAAAAATTTAACTGGTCCCTCCATCTGTATTTTTCTGTTGAACTTCCTTTGATTTTCGGTATCTTTGAATTGCATTTATGGTTCTCTCATCGGCCATAATGATGCCTGCAAATTTTTAACCGGCAAAGGAATCATTTGTTAGAAGAATGGAGAGTCAGAATTTTCAACTCAAAATTAGGCCGGCTCTTTCTCCACCAATCTAAGCCCTAAAAATGCCTGAATGGATAGTTTATACTGTGGGAAATAGAGTTCTTACACCATTCTGTTAGTCTTGTGACACATTACTCTAAAAATGTAAATTGGTAATAGAGATCCTTAACTCCATTTTAAGGTCCATTGTCTTTCTCAACACCATTCTGTTGTGATGTTGCAACTTCTATTATGTTGGTGATGCCTCTAAAGGAAGACCAGTGGACATGAGATGAGACACAAAATGGACATATGAAATGCTTCCGCAAGTTGGTACCGTCACTCTGACATTAGTTCCATATTTCCGCATTTCCTAGTGGATGGTTGTTAATTTTTAAATTTACATGGTCTTTACCGATTAGATTAAGGTAAGAGTGAAAAAAACAAAATTATAATGTAACTGAATGGATGGTCTCCTGCTATTTTAGTCTAATACCATCTCATACAAAAATTTGTGAGAGAACTCTTAACATGTTTTGTTGCAGAAGAGGTTATTTGGTTTATAATTGGTGATTATTAGTTCCGTTGATGAGTTGTTGGGCATTTTTTCACGTTTGGACTAGCTTTCATTATGTTTATTAAGGCATTGAATGTGCTTTCTACAGGTTCAAATGCCACAATATTTTGCTAATGCTTTCAACGCAGCCCATATGATCCGCACTGGAACAACAAAATCGACACAACATAGACAGCCGAATCCAGAGCAACAGCAACAGCAGATTTGGACTAGTCAGCTAGGCCCCCAGTTCAGACCTGGCCCACTCCTTTCATCTCATGCTGCAGACTGGCAGAACCAAAGACAAGATCCACGGATCTTGACCCAGCTCATACAGCCTCATCTACCCCCTTCCCAACCTTCTTTAGAAGGGATTGGCACTAAATACGTTGATAATTCCCGATACCGCTCACCTCAGACTGGCACACTGCCTCCTGTACTTCAAGAAAAGGGAGGTCGATTCCTACCTGATGGTGTTTTACCTTTCCAACTTCTTTGCAATGAGCGGTTGTGAGGTTTTAGAGCCTGTACTTGTGAGTAGGCCTCCATGACTAGGATCGTGAACCGGTTGGTTAGCTGGTAATTGTTATCGATCGGTTTGTATATCGGGTATATCAAATGGTTTTATAGATATAGAATGAAGTCAGGTCAATTAGGAAATTTTAACCATACCCAAGATGAAGAAATGAGTTACGATTCATGACTTGTATTTAATATCTTGTTTGGTGATCTATTTGCAGTAGTTTGAGGATAGAATTCTGGTGCAAGGGAAGCTCTTTTATGTGTGCTTTATCAAATGAAGTAAGCCAACAGTTTAGTGCGAAATATTAAGCAAAATTTATTTAATCAAAAAGAAGGGATAATGTATTTATGGATAAGCCGTAAATTGTTCCGAAGCCAGTGCAGAGTGTTTGCTTCAAATAAAGTACTTGTATGCACTTGCTATCTATAATGAATTACAGGAAAATAAGCTTTATACTTCCTTCATTCAACTCCACTCTACCACTTTTATTTTTACCCACTATTCATGAGTCGGCATCTAATTGCAATTTTCTCTCAATATATAAGTGAAAATATATTCATGTGTGATCTTGTTTGATTCGTCTTTACGAGTACATTATTAATATCCAACTTTTATAATTTTTGCAAACACGTAGCTAACGATATTTTCCGCGTAAAATACGTCTTGGCAAACGTGAAAAAATAATTTGGTATAGTGGAATTGAATGGAGTAAGTATGAAGTATTTATTCCTTAATCAGACAAAAGTACTGCACATTGGAGTGAGTATTTCTTAGAACTATCCGACACAAGTACTGCGCATTATTCCTTCTATTGAGGTGGCAGCATGACTACATGAGTATCTAGAAAAACTAGTAGTAGAGATAAAAAAATGTCTTACAATGTCAAAATGGGGTCAAAAAGTCAAAATGTTGATTTATGGGAAAATTTACCGTTTTTGAAATGGGTCGGTGAATTTTAGCCCGAAACAAGTGTGACGGTGTTCAGTCCGTCTTTTCAAAAATATACTCGTATTATTTGGTCCACTCGGAAAATGAGTGCTATATTTTTGATACAAAGTATGAGACGTAAATGATAATTCATAGGACTCAAGCCCACAAAACAAAGGTCGATAAGCCCAAAAGTATCAAACAAGAAAAAAGAAAAAGAAACCCTATGTATTAGTGTGCTGAGAAATGGACGTGGTCCACTTGGGAAAAGATCACTATGTTTGATAAGAATGATTGAGCAGAGAAAAAGGCCTGGTCAAAACTCCAAACAAATATTGGGTTTGTTCCACAAAATATCAGTTCTTAGACTATACTCCCGGGAGTATACTTCTACATACTCCTTATCTATTTTTTTCTTATTTTAAAAAAAGAAAATAATAACCATATTCCAAAAATTACACCTCACTTCTCATTTGACTCTCTAGTCTCCTTAACTCCTTCAAATACATTTACCAACCAAACACAAACCCCATTTTCTTCCTCATCTTCTTTGTTCTTCCTGTATTCACAAATAGCCCACAATGATATCATTGTGATCGTCTTTTATCGTCTAATCAGGTTTGTACTAATACTACATCATCAAATAGTGAAAATTAATTGAATTGAATTTACATTTCTCTCACAAAATTCGTTGTAATGCGAGAGAAGATACAACATTCACGGCAAAAGATGTGTTAGAAGATGAAATTGAAGATGAATATGGCGATGATGATGATGATAATATTGACGATTACGACGACGTAGAATATGTAGTAAATTTGGTAATTTAGTTCGATGAATATGTGTTATTTGGTGTGATATTCATTATATATCTCTATTAGAGTCACTTTGAGTTTAGTGAATATGAAAGTGTAATTTAATGAATATGTCTTATGTTTTATGATATTCAATGTACGATATTATTATATTCATTTCGAGTTTAGTGAATATGATAACGTAATTTGATGAATATGTATTATGTAGTGTCGTATTCACCATACGACACTATTGTATTCATTTTGAGTTCAGTAAATATGATAGTATAATTTCATGAATATGAGTTATTTAATGTCATGTTCACTCTATAACCCTATTATATTCACTTTGAGTTTAGTGAATTTGGTAGTTTAATTTCATGACTATGAACAATAAACTTGATAATTTGAGTACGGCTAGGAGAAAACTATAAATTTAATGAATTTGATAGCATTTTAAAATTCATAATTGACTAATTTGGAAAAGAAAAAGAAACGTACACTAAAACATGTATTGGGTAGTTAACCATTTACTGGGTACTTAAATATTTTTTTTATTTTTTTTCCTATTAAATCCTATGAGAGTATCTTACTCCCTACTCCTGGGAGTAGGATATAATATAAAGATAACCAAAAATGGTCAAGGCGCTAGCGCTAGCATCCTTAGTTATAGGAGCTGATTGAAAGATTTCCTCTGACGAAGGCTCGTTCCGGTAAATGGTATATTGTACAATCCCTGCCTGCTTTTCTCCAACTGAAAATCCCTTTTTATTATTGGGCCACTTCTTATAAACATTCCGCCCAACCCAGTACGTATTGTGCCTGCGGTCGAAGTGGGTTCACGGGGCTCTGTTTCCGGGGGTTATGGATTGGATTCAGTCAGCTTGATTCTACTTATGAAAATAAGAGAGCAGCTGTCCGTGGTCTCGAACTCAAGGAACGAAGCTGCTCGTAACGCCCCTCTCGCCGAGTGTACAGGCTATGGTACGGGTCGAAGAGCGAGTATTTACCACAAAATATGGAGTTTGCATGAGAATAGGCAGCAAGGTGTTGGGAAGTCAACTTAAAATGGGGAAACAGTTGCACTTTTGTGTTGGACACCGTAAAAAACAAGACTCAAATATATAGATAAAACCCTCTCATTTTGGGACTAATCTCCACAAAACACAAGAATTACCATTCACTAAAAACTCAAAACCCTCTCTACAAAAAACTCTCTCATAAGAGAAAGTTAGGGAAAAGTAAGTATATTCATTTCTAATCATCTAGATTTGAATATTAAACCACTTTTTGATCCGACATCAAGCATCCGTTGCCGTCAATTTGTAGAGAAGCAAATCTAATTTATGAAAGGAGAATCAAGTCTTCAAATCAAGACCCTCCTACATATTTAACTTGCAGAAATTGAATCAGTAGAATAAATAGAGATTGTACCCGAAATTCTTTGATTAATAAAATTATTATTTTGTTTCATTATTTGTGTTTCTCTATTGTTATTTACAGATTAACACGAATTTGTTGTTACACCAGTTTCAAGCTAACTAAATTATTGGAGAAAATTGTCTACAGAGTTATTAAAAGTTCGCAAATTCTTATTTCAGACGGAGCATTTCCGTCTGAAAAATAAGACGGGATTATGTTGCCACTTTTTGATAAAATGTAACCACAACTTATATCAACTTGTTTTCAATAGTGGTTACATCTAACTGTAAAGTGGTTACAAAATTCCGTCTTATTGCTTCAGACCAAAATAGTCTGTCTGAAACAAGACCAACTGTTAAAAGTTTTGTTTGCCTAATTTCCTTAGGAGTTTCTCCCCATAGGAGTCTTTCCCTCTAAACTTTCTCAAAATTTTAATTCTGCCTAATTTCCTTATTCTTTTTTTCCCTTTTAGGTCTGCCAAACTCTTGCCATTTCTCTCCACCGTGTCACCGTGCATGGGCTTTCCCTTCCTCTTTAGCCACCACATGTCATCACAAGTGGAGGGGAACTTCCACGATCAAAGAATTCAAAGATTTTTGGCCTCGCATGCCACTATTCTGGATAGTCTTCTTTTCCACATTGTTCCTCTGTGGGTGCGTGTAAAAGGTCTTCCTTTTCATCTAATACATCCTTCTGTTGCTGCTTTTCTCCTTTCGCATGTGGGAGATATACATGAGAAGGAATCGTATCTTCCTGGTGCTGATTTTTACACTCTTGATATCTGTGCTCTCCCTTCTCGTGCCAAGTATCTTAATTCAGATATTAACTCGGTCTCCGGTTCTGAAGCGGTGATCATTGACTCCGTAGTGCAATTATTCTCTTATTTTCTGCACTCCTTCCCCCTAATTTCATGGTTCAGGAAGATCTCTCTAGGGAGGTTTTCCTCGAGTGTCATCCCCTTATTCGTGGTCCTTACCCATTTCTCGATTCCGATCCGTCCCCTGATGCCTATGCTTGTTTGACAACGGGTGAGTCGAATCTATCCAATCACCAGGTTTCCGGATCTGAGTTCCAAAAATTGAAGTTATTGTCTCTTTGGGTTTGGCCTGGCCGAGCCCCCTTTGCATGATCAGCCTACTGATGTGGGCTGTGTTTTTCCTGTTGTGGGGCATGATGTTTCTAGGCCTTCTAATATGCCCATTGACTCTCAGGGTCATGTGGTAAATTCGTTGACAAGCGAAAGGTAGAGCTTGGAGTTAACCATCTAAGTCGGGCCAAATTTAAGCCTTTTTCCAGGTCTTCGTATTTCGACATTGAGATTGAAGTCTTCTGTGAGTCCTTTCTCTTATAAGCGGCCCAGGGCACCAAATTTACTCTCAGCGTTCTCGAGTTTTCCAGCTTGCTGAGCTCTTGTGATGCTATCCCTGATGATCTCGCTTTTGGCCTTAGTCCTTGCAAAAGGCCTCTACTAATATATCCATTTGATGGATATTTAGATTCTTATCTAACCTTTGCTTCTTTATGTTTCCTCCTTGAAGACGTCAACCCTTCTTTAGGTCTGGTGGCGGACCTTAAAGCGCCACCCGACGTCCAATGAAGACTTTTTGCTGGAATTGTAGGGGAATTGGCGAGGCAGATGATCCTACAATTACTTTTTTGGTTACGTAGTGTCCTCCAATATCATCCGTCCATTTTTTTTTACAAGAAACTTTAACATCTTTACAACAAGTTGCTTTCAAAACTTCTGCTTTAGGCCTAAGTAATTTTTGTGGAGTTGATCTTGTAGGTCATAGTAGGGACCTTCTTTTGCAGTGGGATGACTCTGTGTCCATTACTGTCTTATGTTTAGATGCAAACGTTATCCTATGTAAAGTTTCTTATGTAATGTCTTGTATAAAATATGCTATGTATATGGGTTTTCTCTATGGTGCACCATATTGTTGTATTATTACCCTAGGTAGCACGAAAACGGACACGGACACGACACAGACACGACACGGACACGTGATACGACATCTCGTGAAATTTAGGTCACGGGACACGGCATTTAAATTTAATAAAATATATATTTTATAGTTATAAATATAGTACGATTTTATTTTTATATTGGTATTTGATATTAAATGTAAATAATTGAAGGTAAAATTTGACTTTGACTATAATTTATTCTCATTTCTCACCCAACTCATCTTCTAATCAATCTCTTTTAGTCTTTCAACCTATCATTCCTAATTTATAGGTGTCTGTGTGTCCGACACGGAACGGCTAGTTAGGAGGAGTGTCCGTGCTACCTAGTTGTTACCTTATGCGTTGATTGATGTATGATGGTACTGACCCCGTTAATTTTTTTCAAAACTGCTGTGATCCATTGGGGAATGGTGAACAACTGTCTAGCAGGTATTCTGTTTGAGCTCGCTTGGGGATTTGATGGGATCGCTGCTGGCGAGTCTTAGATTTTGCATTGTTTAGATTACTTAGACTATCACTTTATGATTCTGTTGGTTTTAGTATTTTGTTTAAGACAGTTTCGGTTTGGTTTTAGACATTGTAACCATTATTTAAACTATTGCTTAAGAAAGTATTGTTGCTTGATTGTCTATTTGATATGTACTACCTCAGACAACCGAGATGGTAGCGTTCCGATTTACAACGGAAGGTCTTTTAATCCTCTTTGGTAGATGGGGGTGTTACAAAGTGGTATCAGAGCGACGATTTTGAACCTAAACCAATGAACCCAATGAACTTAGGAGTGTTTAATAAAATTAACCCGGGTATGAGTAGTAGGGAGCTACCACAAGGATTTGGGAGACGTCCTAAAAACGCAATTTTGCCCCTATAGCTCTTAGTCGGTAACAACGGGGATGTGTCGGGACATATATGTGTATGATGTGATTGCTGTGTTGATCGGTGAACTATGATATGAGGTGGGGATGAGATATGAGCAGGAGAATATGAGTTGTGTTATGCAAAGTATGTATGAAATGTGGCATATATGAATGAAGGAGGTTTTAAGCATGAAAAGTATTTGTTTACGATTTCAAAATATGTTATGTACGAGCTATATGTGGTTTGTGCTGTGTTGGGGGCTGTATTTTGCATGACTCGACCTAGTGGGGCAGGGACTCGACCGAGTGTCTTAAATTTTACTTCTGGATGGTTACAGGATCGTGTACTCGACCGAGTATAATGCGTACTCAACCGAGTGTCTTGTATTCAACCGAGTGGCTTCACCACAGCGGGTGAATTGTGAAATTTTTATGTCAATGTATTGTTGTGTTAAGTTATGTACTAGTTGTTCCATATTTTAATATGTGTAAGGAAGTGTCATCTTGGAGAGTGAGTTTGACGGGTTCTATAAGTGAGAATTGTCTTCTATGATTGTATGGCTTCCAAGAGAGGTACATGTGGTCATATATAATTAACATGGATATATTTATGAGCCTTGTTAGAGAGAGAGAATCGATTTTGTGATATGAGATGTGTAATAAATTTGTGGGTTGAGCAATATATCGAGGCGTGTGTGTATATGGTCAAATAATAATGTGAGAATGGTAATGTATAAAGTAAGGATTGAGAAGAGAGGCACGAGTGGTTACAAATGGGAATATGAGTAAAATATAGAGGGAAATAGGAATGTATAAGTTGATTAGGGATATATGCAATGAGGATCGATAGTGAGGAATGTAATGATGATGGTACCTAGAGAGACTAGTTCACTTGATGTATAAATTAGACTTGGATGTGATTGTTTTGGTAGACATTCGGGTTACTAAGAGAAGATTGTGGCGATGAAATACTTTGGGAAATATGATATGAGGTAAGCATGGTTTTGAGGTATTCTAAGGATAAATGATAATAATATATGATGAGTTTCGTTGATTGTTTGAGCTTATTAGTAGCGAATAATGGAAAATAGTGTGATAAAGAAATTATTATGTCGTATGATTAGAAAGGTGTAGCGACGTGTTGTTGAGTTTGAGATCTTGAGGTAATAAGAAGGTAATCGCGTTATTGGAGGACTAGATAGTGTGAGTGAATCTTTGGGATAATGAGTAATTGTAATTGGTGCGAATTGGAAGAAGTATAAATAGTCAGTTGGTAAAGCAAAGATCAGTAGAGGCAATAGAAAAATGTAAACAAAAAAATATTTATGAGTCGTGAAATGATTTGTATTGGGAATATTTGAGTTGGAATGAGGCAAGTTAGAAGAGATATATTTAGAGGAACATATATTAAGGTAAGTATTAAGGATGCAAAAGACATAGTTTGGTAAGAACGAGTTAAGGAAAGATGGAATTGTTTCAAATTAGATGATGAGTGATTTTAGTAATAAATTAATATGATATATATTATAAGATAATATTTTGTGGGAAATTGTCGGCTAGTAATCAAACAGAGGGTGTGAAAATTTTGATGGAATCGTTTATGACTTCGGAACTACTGTAAGAGTGATTTGTGTGAGATATATGCGCATTTGGTGGTATATTGATCGAATATCGCTATCATAGAACTTGGTGGTTTGAAATTTTAGGTTGAAGTAATTGGGAGATAAGAGATTCAAATGTGGAATTTCAAATCGATATCTAGATAGTATTGTTGGTATATATTGGAATCTTACATGAGAATGTTGAATTAAAGAATGAATGAAAGTTATAAAATTTCCAAAAGGAATGTAAGAGCTTATTATAATTCTAATTGGTAGCTATTCCGAGATATTAGTCTTAGTACCTTGTGAGTCGTTTGGCGGGGAGAGAGACATTGATGGAGGAGAACTTGTTATGGCTGAGTTGAGGAAGTTATGCGAAGGTTATAGTATTATTCGATAAATGTTATAGTTGAGTGTGGAGGTAGTTTTAAGTGTAATGGTTTTGCGGTTTGTCTTCAGTTTAGTAAGGAAATGTGAGTTTTTGAGGTGGTAGTTCTTAATTAGTTGTGTTGCCGGATCTTACCTTTGCAGCATTGGGTGGCAAGAGTGTAGTTTTGTGAGCAAAAGGAGAGTAATGTGTCGTAGTTGCATGGATTTGAGGGTGACGTTTGGGATATATTGAAATCTAGCCCTTCCTGACTATTTCCTTCCTATCAATATAATCTCTAATTACATGATATTTCCTGAGTAAATGTCTAGATTTATTGCTAGATTTTGGCTCCTTTGCCTGAAAAATAGCCCCACTGTTATCACACAAAATAGTGATAGGATCAGCAATAGAAGGAACCACTTTTAATCCTTCCAAAAATTGCCTAATCCAAACAGCTTCCTTTGCAGCTTGTGATGCTACAAGATACTCAGCTTCCGTTGTAGAATCTGCAATCACACTTTGTTTGAAACTCTTCCAGCTGACAGCACCACCATTCAACATGAATACATATCCTGATTGGGATTTTAAATCATCCCGATCTGTTTGGAAACTAGCATCCGTGTAACCCTTTGCACGTAGCTCAGTATCACCTCCAAACACCAAAAATGAATCCTTAGTCCTTCTCAAGTACTTAAGGATATTCTTTACCGCTATCCAATGACTCTCACCTGGATTATATTGGTAACGACTCGTCATGCTCAAACCATATGAGATGTCAAGACGCGTGCACATCATAGCGTACATGATTGATCCAACTGCCGAAGCATATGGAATCACTTTCATGCGTTCAACCTCTGCGGGTTCACTTGGGCACTGAGTCTTACTCAAAGTGATCCCATGACCCATAGGTAGATGACCTCTCTTAGAGTTTGTCATTTTGAAACTATCAAGAATCTTATCTATATAAGCTTCTTGACTTAACGCTAATATTCTTTTAGATCTATCTCTATAGATCCCGATACCTAAGATGCGTAGCGCCTCTCCTAAGTCTTTCATTTGAAAATGATTTCCAAGCCACTTCTTCACAGAAGTGAGCATTGGAACATCATTTCCAATGAGCAATATGTCATCCACATATAAGACTAAGAAGACTAATTTGCTCCCACTAAACTTCATGTACAAACATGGTTTCTCGACACTTCGAGAAAAACCATTCTGTTTAATTACATGATCAAACCGATGATTCCAACTCCGAGAAACTTGTTTAAGACCATAAATGGATCTCTTAAGCTTGCAAAATTTCTTAGAATTGTTTGGATAAAACCCTAAGGTTGTTTCATATACACCTCCTCTTCTAGAAATCCATTCAAGAAGGCGGTTTTTACATCCATCTGCCAAATTTCATAATTATGAAATGCAGCAATTGCTAAGATTATCCGAAGAGACCTAAGCATTGCAACTGGCGCAAAAGTTTCATCATAGTGTAAACCATGAATCTGAGTGAAACCTTTTGCCACCAATCGTGCTTTGTAGACATCAGGTTGTCCATCCAAGCCAAATTTGATTTTAAAAATCCATTTACACTGAAGAGGTCTTACATCCTTAGGTAAATCAACCAAGTCCCATACTTGATTTTCGTACATGGAGTCCATTTCAGATTTCATGGCTTGAAGCCACAATTTGGAGTTAGAACTTGAGATAGCTGCTGCCTTATAGGTTGTAGGCTCGTCACTTTCTAAAAGTAAGACGTCATTACTACATTCCTTGATAATACCAAGATATCTATTAGGTGGGTGACTGATTCGCGTTGACTTCCTAGGAACTATAACTAAACCAGATGAAGAAGGAACATCTTCCTGCCTCACATTGTCAGTTTGTGGCTCTTAAACTTCAGTAAGTTCAAATTTTCTCCCACTCTGTCTTGTAGAAATAAATTCTTTTTAGACAGCATCACGAGAAACAAACACTTTGCTCTCATGACGGTTGTAGAAGTAATAACCACGAGTTTCCTTAGGATAACCTATAAAGAAACATTTGTCGGATCTGGGAGCTAACTTATTATCAGACTTGTTATTGACATAAGCTTCACAACCCCAGATTTTCATATACGACAAATTTGGGACTTTCCCTTTCCACAACTCATGTGGTGTTTTCTCAGCTGCTTTAGTCGGGCTCTTGTTTAAGGAAGTAGTAGCGGAAAGTATGGCAAATCCCCAAAATGAGTCAGGAAGCTCTGTCTGACTCATCATTGACCGAACCATATCTAATAAAGTTCGGTTCCTCCTCTCAGCTACACCATTCAATTGTGGTGTAGCTGGAGGTGTCAATTGTGATACAATACCATAATCTCTTAGATGATCATCAAAGTCATTACTAAGATATTCACCATCACGATCAGATCGTAATGCTTTGATCTTTCTATCTAATTTATTTTCAACTTCCTTTTGGAATTCTTTGATCTTTTCAAAGACTTCACTTTTGTACCTCATTAAATAGACGTATCCATATCTACTTAAATCATCAGTGAAAGTAATGAAATAATCATAACCTCCTCTAGTAGTGATTGTCATTGGTCCACATACATCAGTATGAATGAGTCCTAATAACTGACTTTCTCTTTCACCTTTTCCAGAAAAAGGTGATCGAGTCATCTTGCCTAAAAGACAAGACTCGCAATTTCTAAAAGATTCGTAATCAAATGGAGACTGAATACCAGTCTTAACTAGTCTTTTAATGCGATTTTCGTTTATATGTCCTAAACGACAATGCCAGAGAAATGAAAGATCTGGATCACCTGTTTTGAGCTTTTTATTTTCCATATGATGAATTTCATTAGTTAGATCTAGAATATAAACACCATTGATGAATTTGGCTAAACCATATATTATATTATCGAAGGCAAAAGTACAACATTTGTCTTTAATTACAAAAGTAAAACCTTCTCCGTCTAATACAGATATGGATATTATATTCTTACTAAGAGAAGGTACAAAATAACAGTTATTTAAGTACAACTCCAAGTCAGATACTAAACTAATTACATAGGTTCCAACCGACACAGCTGCGATCCTAGCTCCATTTCCCAAGCGGAGGTCAACTTCACCCTTGCCTAGTTGACGGACGTTTCTCATTCCCTATAAATGATTACAAAGATGAGAACCACAACCTGTATCAAATACCCATGTGGTGGAACTTGCTAAATTTACGTCAATCATATAGATTTCTGATGAAATTTTACCTGACGTCACACGTCCTGCTTTCTTATCATCAAGATACTTAGGGCAATTTCGCTTCCAATGCCCATTTCCGTTACAGTAAAAACATGTTTGTTCTAATGTTGCCCCCTTTTTAGGTTTGGGGGATATCCAATCACTATTGCTTTTCCCTTTCTCTTTGCTTTGGGGTTGACTTTCTTCCCTTTAGCATTAGACTTTTTAAACTTTTGTTTACTTTTAACGTTTATGTTTAAAACGTCCCTTTTCGAACTTCCACTCGACTGCAAATCTCTTTCAGTCTGTACCAAAAGGCCATGAAGTTCGTGGATACTCTTATCCATGTTATTCATGTTGAAATTTACTCTAAAGCTAGAAAAACCATCGTGAAGTGAATGTAGAACGCGATCAATTGCAATTTCCTTAGAAATTGGACTTCCTAAAGTTTCGAGAGTTTCCGCGCACTCAATCATATTGAGTACGTGGTTACTCACAAATTGACCTTTAACGAGACGAGCCTCGAAAAACATAACTGTGGCATTATACCTTTGAACACGTGGTGCTTGGGAGAACATGCTTCCAAGCCTAGTATAAATTTCATGTGCAGTCGGAAGTGTTATGCAACGAAGTTTCAAAAACGGATCCATTGCGAATTTCAAGACTTTCTTAATTGAGTTCGAAATTTGCATATATTCGTCGTAAGTTTGACGAATAGCAACACTAGCCCTTACAGCGGGAACAGTAGGAGGAGGGTCCACCAGATATCGCAATTTACCGTCAGCAATAGCAGCAGCCTTTAGTTGCTCTATCCACTCGACATAATTGCTCCCATCTTTCTTTAAACTAGACTTGTCCATAAAGGACCTAAGCCACGACTCTTTCGGTAGAGTAGCGGAGGGTAAATCATTTTGTTGAATTGCTGTATTAGTCGACATTATGCAGATTTTATACTACAAACGAAAAAGAAGGAAATATTAACATTTATCGGAAAAAATAAACCTGAAAAATCAAGTTATAAAACGTTTATATAATGATCTCCCACTAAACTATATAAACAATCCCAAGATCCGTTTTTAATTAATCTTGGGCACGGTGAGCCGATACATCCCTTAATTAATTAAATTCGGTGAGTCAAATTTTTACTGTAACTACACCTAGAACTCTTGGTCGATAAATTTCTTAAATATATCTTTAGCCCCGGGACTTAGACTTGTCTCTGCATCCCGTTGAGTACAACCAACTTTGACGCGTAATAACGTTTATTACCCTACTTACCCAACGTAAAAAGGGAACACCCCGCTGAGGCGAGCGTGGCCCTAATGAAGAAGGGATTTATAGGTGCTAATTATTGGTAAGGCTATATCTCAATTTTAAAATATGTGAGAGATCTTGTCAAAAAATTATCTATCACTGTTAAGTGAACTAAATAGGTGAATGGTAGATGATTTAATGACAATAACTAAAATAATAACGCACTAGACTTTGGCAATTTGGCATGGCGGAACAATAGCAACAATTAACATGTAAATAAAACAATAAATATAAATCTTAATATGGCCACTTATCTTAGTTAATCTAATTAACTATTACATTAAGCTTTCCAAGATACAAATCTTCAATTTCTTGAAACCGTCTTTTAGATCACCTTTTCTTCGTCTTTTGGACCATCGTCTTCTCAAAAATAATTACATCATATAATCCTATTATACAATTTTCTAATAAAACAAAATAATTAATTTTACAATCGGGCAATACGAGATTGCTTAATTACAAACCAAAATAGTATTCCCTTACATTACGGGTAATACTAATTTCTATCTAGGCCATATTAGGTACAAAAATTCATCAAATGAATATATTAATGTATTAACATGCTAACATTCAACAAATTATTTACAATAAATAAATATGAAACATGCCAAATTAATAATCTTATTATAATGGAGTTATAACCAATTTTGTAACCTTTAAAAATTATAAATTAATGTTCAAACCACCTTTAAGTTTACACTAATATCCCAAACTGATTTTGTACTTCAAAAATTAGTCTCCACTAGTTCTTGAACAATATTAGCTTAATTTAACTTATTTTGCTATTTTTATCACAACTATCGTAACTTTTACGCTTTTATTTTGAAATAATCATATTAAATAATGAAAATTCGAAATAAATAATTGAAAATATTCTGGAAAAACATCAGAATACTAAATGGACCAAAAAATAAATTTTCAAAATTTTTAAGCCATTTTCATAATTTAGTCGCATGTTATATCGGTTTTCCGTAAAAACGATATAACCATGCCAATAAATTACCAAAATAAAAAAATAAAAATAATGTTTTTTTTAAAAAAAATTTCTGGAAGATATCCTGACCTTGAAAAAAAAAACTTGGTCCTTTTAATTTCGGTTATATTTAATCATAATATAGTCATTATTTATTGATTATTATCTCATAAAATCAATAAACTTGCCAAAAAATCAACAATTTAATTTCTTAATTTTACATACACTAAGTAAAACATGCATGCCTGAATATATTAACATTTAATCATTTATTTTAACATGCAATCAATTTTAGCTAACTATTAACCAAAATAATGTTTTTTAAGACACTTTTAACCGAAAAAAAAACTAAAAATAGCAAATTAATTCCAAAAATAATAAAATTCGACCAGAAACTTTTTAAGGTCAGTATGAACATGTATGGAAAAAATCAACTCATTTTAACCATTTTATCAATATTTAAGCAATTTATCATATAAATCATCTTAAGTCGTATTAATAAACATGCATGCACAAAAGGCTCTGATACCAATTGTTAGTTATGAAAACTATATGTTTAGACTTTATTATCATTATATTAAATTACCATAATTTAATTTTTATGTGATCTAGTACATGCATGATAAATTAGTGCTTATTAAACAACAAACAAGAAGAAATTCCCTTACAAAGCTTTATGGAAGTGGTATACTACAACTTTTGTAGTTTTACACCCTAAATATAGAGCTCCTTAAACCTTAATCCAAAGTAGGATTACTCCTCCTTGTTGCACCCAAGGATTTGCCCCAAAATCCTAGTTTTATTAACTAGATAATAACTAAGACTAACCCTTAATAATACTATAAATATTACTACTTATTAGTAATATAAGATGTATATTATATTTTGTGATTTTATGTGATGAAGATGATGATGAACAATAAGATGAACAATTCAACTCATTGTCTTAATACCAAAATCGGCTATCAACAACAATAATAGACCAATTCTTTTTGTTCTTTTTTCATCAAGTGTAGTGACCATAGTGTTGAGATATTTATAAGAGTTGAGGGTAGTGGAATATGATGTAATTGTGCACTTATAAGTGGAAATATTGCCTAATTTCCACCTAATAGTGAGTGGGAATTTTTCGGTCCAAATTATGGGTTTTGGGTCCACTTTTGACTTTTGATATTTGTCCCACAATTATTTATAAGTCAAATACTTAATTATCTAGTATAATTAATTATTAATTGGACCATTTAACAATTAAATGATACAAATAATTAAATAATATACACTTAACTTGTAAGTGATATTTGACCATTATATCAACATATAATGGGTCATTGGATACCCATTTTAGCTATTATTACAACTCCTTCTAGTATTTATTAACTAATTACCACTACCTTACAATATATATAAATACCTCAAGTAATTTAGTAAATTAACTTTTAATAACTAAATTTCACTTTATTTGATCATATCAAATATTTTGGTCCGAGTTCAAAACTCGATCATCACATTAAAACTCACTTGACTAATCTTTAGTCAATATTAATAAGGGACTAATTGAAATGTATCTTTATACAATATCATTAGTTTTTCCATTGGGGTTCCTCCCTATATGTGTGACCGAGAGGGATAAGTTGATTACCGCCGTCAAACGACAGTAACGTCTAACTCTAGTCAGTTGAGCGTTACCGATATACGTTAATCAACTGACAAGTATAAAATAAATATATCCCAAATTTATTCCTTTTATGAGATTTAATAATGTACACAATATTGTGGTGGACACCTACTCCAACAGTGTGCACTCGACCGAGTGTTTCTTGCACTCCACCAAGTGCATCGTTCTGACAGGCTTTATCAGGTGATTTTGATTTAAGATAATTAAGAGGTATAAAAGGATTGTTGTTAGTTAATCTTTCATTATCAACCCTAAACTCTCTTAAAACTCTCCCAAACCTTCTTAATCATCTTTAATCATTCCAAGGCTCAGAGTATCGATCGTTGATTCATCGTACCTCTCCTTGTGTGTCGATTCCATTGTAAGTATTCTTGCCTTTATGCATTATAATCATTGTGGGTAGTTGTAGAACCCTAATTGAATTGGGGGAAAAGGAAATTGATAGTTAATTATATTTTTATTGATTTATTGTTTAGGAGGAGATTTTGTAAAAGAAAGGTTTTGATTGTGCTTGCTATTTACGGGTTTGCTTACATGTAGGGTTTCCTCACTCGCTACTTTTGTATGTTGATCGATGTGTTAAGATGATTATTGTTGTTGATTGATGATGTATCGTTGTTGTTGGTGATGTATTATAGTTGTTGTTGTTGATGGTGATAATGATGGTGGTGATGGAGTTGTGATGTTACTCTTACTATATTAAGGGTCCGATAGGAGATGGACCACACCCCGAGTTCGCCTCTTATGGCTCTCCCGCCACGAGGGGGATGTGCACATTAATGTTCCGGGAGAGAGAGTTTTGATGTCCAGTGCCGCGGTCTGAGATCAATAGGTGGAACGACGGTCAGATCTGCTGTCTGACGCTGGCAGGGGTTACCTCTGCGGTGGTAGCTCAGTTACTGGGGATTGATGGTGTTGTTGGTGGTTGGCTATTGGTTACATATTGTTGTATTTTTATCTTATGTATTTTGTTTGAGCTCGCTTGAGGATTTGATGGGATCGCTGCTAACGAGTCTTTGCTTCCGCATTGTTTAGATTACTTAGACTATCACTTTATGATTCTGTTGGTTTGAGTATTTTGTTTAAGATAGTTTTGGTTTGGTTTGAGACATTATAACCATTATTTAAACTATTGCTTAATAAAGTATTGTTGCTTGATTGTCTATTTGATATGTACTACCTCGGGCAACCGAGATGGTAGCTTCCCGATTTACCAAAGAATGTCTTGTAAGGCTCTTTGGTAGATGGAGGTGTTACATAATGAGGCTCTTTTTCATCTGCTTGAGTCTTTGTCTCTCTTGTCTTTAAGGCCGGAAGATTGCTCCTTTCGATCACCCCCCTTCTTAAAACATGAAATCGGTTCGCGGTATTGTTGGATCGAAGTCTCTGACCCTGATGGAATTACACCAAAAATATTTCAGGTATACTGGCCGATTTTTTGTGGCCTTGTCACTACTGTAATTCTCCACTTTCTTACTTCCGACGTGATGCTTAAAGAATGGAACATCCCCCATATTGTGCTTATCCCTGAGGTTGACAACCAAGAAGTAATAACTCAATTCCGTCTAATTAGTCTATGTAATGTTATCTATAGAATTGTTTCTAAATGCCTTGCCAATAGATTAAATTAGGTTATTTCATCCATTATCTCTGAGGCTCAACAAGCATTTATTCCTAGAAGATTAATGACAGATAACTCTATTATCACACAAGAAGTTATGAATTTTATTAATAGGACAAGAAGGGGAACCGGCGGTTGCTAAGCTGCGATCAAGCTTGATATGAATAAAGCCTTTGACCGTATCTCTTGGAAATTCCTCATGGCTATTAAACGCCGTGCTGGCTTTCCTTCTATGTGGGAGTCAATTATTTGGGAATGGATATCGTCAGTCAAGTAATTTGTATTGATTAATGGAGAACCTTCTACTGCTTTTCAAACTACCTGTGGCCTTTGGCAAGGTGATTGTGACACCCTCAAATTTGCGGAAAGATAAACAAGTAATTTAAATAAATAAAAGATGAGAATACGTTTCTAATAGGTTCACTTTAGTGAAAATCGGTAAATTTTAAAACCGGAACCTA